>PVIJ01000743.1:0-38283 GCA_004024925.1 Scalopus aquaticus
TATGATTTTGATCTTTGTGTATCTGTTGAGGTTTGTTCTGTGACCTAGTATGTGATCAATCCTGGAGTATGATCCATGTGCACTTGAGAAGAATGTGTATTCAGATTTTTGGGGGTGCAATGCCCTATAGATATCTGTTAAGCCCATGTGGTCTAGGTCTTTGTTTAGAGCTTTAATGTCCTTGTTTATTTGTTGCCTCATTGATCTGTCCATTTGTGATAATGGAGTGTTGAAGTTTCCTACTATATATGTATTTTCTCTAATGTCTGTTTTCAGAGTTGATAATAATTGTCTTATATATTTTGGTGCTCCTTCATTAGGGGAGTATATGTTGATGAGGGTTATATCATCTTGCTGAATTTTCCCCTTTATCATGATATGGTGACCATCTATGTCTCTTTTTATCTTTTTTAGTTTGAAGTCTATTTTATCTGATGTTAGTATAGCTCTCCCTGCCTTCTTTTTAGGTCCATTTGCTTGTAGGATTGTTTTCCAGCCTTTTACTTTTGGTCTATGTTTATCTTTTGTGGCTAAATGTGTTCCTTGTAGACAGCAGAAGGTTGGGTTCTGTTTTTTGATCCATTTCACTACCCTGTACCTTTTTATTGATGCGTTGAGCCCGTTTACATTTAGAGTTAATATTGATACATTGGCATCTATGTTGGCCATTTATTCCATGTCTTTAGAATAATTCCATGTCTTTTTCATTCCTTTGTCAGTTTTGGTTTTAGGACTTCTTGTAGTATTGTTTGTAGTGGGGGTTTAGTTGTGACGAATTTCTAGAGACTGTTTGTCTGGGAAGATCCTTATCCTTTCTTCATAGAGGAAAGAGAGCTTTGTGGGATAAAGTATTCTTGGTTGGAATTCATGGTCTTGGAGTTTGTTGAATATGTCTCTCCATCCTCTCCTTTCCCTTAGCGTTTCTTCCGAGAAGTCAAGAAGTCAGATGTCATCCTGATTGGTTTGTCTTTATAAGTTATTTGTTTCCTCCCCCTTGTCATCTTCAATATTTTTTCCTTGTCCTTTATTTGTGTGAGTTTAACTATGATATGTCTAGGTGTGAGTTGTCTGGGATCATGGTGATTTGGAGATCTTCTTGCTTCCTGTATGCTGGAAAATTTCATATTTGGGAAATTTTCTTCTATCACCTCCTTAAATAGTTTCTCTGTTCCTTGGTCTCTCTCCTCTCCTTCTGGAATTCCTATTACTCTTATGTTTCCTTTTTTCATGGTGTCGGATAGATCTTGAATTTTTTTTGTTTTCATTCTTTTCCCTTCGTGCTTCAATTTCCTTTTCCCTTTTGGTTCTTTTAATATTTGCATCTTCGAGGTCGCTAATGCGGTCTTCCATTTCATCAATTCTGCTTTTATTGCTGTTCCCAGAGATCCTTTAAGCTCTTATTTTTCTTCTTTAGGTTCTCAATTTCTTTCTTCAGATCGTTAATTGTTTTTTCTGTTTCTTTCTTTTCCTTTATCATGATTTCCTTAATCATGATTCTAAATTCTTTATCTGTCAGAGAGAGAAGTTCCTCTGTGTCATTTTCGATGGGTTTTGGTGCTTGATTATCTTTTTGTTCCGCTTCCTTTCCTTGAGGGCTTGCTTGGTTGTTTATATTTTTCCTTCTCCCTGTTTGTCTTCTGATTTGTTGTAAGTGTTGGGAGATTGTGGCACTGGTGTTGGCAGACATCTCTTTGGGTTCTCCTTCTTGGATGTCGAGTAGTGGTGATCTAACCGATTCTGGCCCTGCTAAGCCAAACCCCTGGTGGTTGTGGTGGTTGGTGGTCCTCCACTCAGTTCCAAGTACCACAGTACTGGGGTCTGTGGCTGTTTTGCTCTAGATCCTTGTAAGCTGGGGAGGATGAATTTTAAAGATTTTTTTTTTAGTGGTTCCTGCTGAGATGGTAGTTGTAGCTTTAGTTTAGGCGGTCTTCTGTAGTCTTGCCCCTGAGGTCTTGGGGTGTTTGGGTGGCCCCACTGCTGGAATTTTGTCCCCTTTCAGGTGTCAGATGCTGCTGCCTTCAGGTTTATTTCTGTCTCTGTCACTGCTTGTATTCTTGTTATAGATCTTCCTGTTCTTTCTCTCCCACTATTTCCTCCAGAGTTTACTAGAGGCTATCACCGCTTTTAGGGTCGGGTCTGGTGGGGAGGAGTCTTCCAAGGCCAGCCCTGCACCTCTGCACCTCTGATTTCACCCCTATCAGGTGGCCTCCACTTTACGGTTGGGGAGGGGGGTGGGAGCAGGTGGCTGTGTGTTGCCTCAGGCAGCCGTAACTTCGTGTCCCACCATGAATCTCCAGCTGTTCCAAGCTCTGCCATGGATTTGCAGACCCTAGCGCCTCTCACGTGCCTGGGAGCCTGTGGGAGCGCGGCATGCACGGCTGGGGGGGCGGCAGCAGTGGCGTGAGCAGCTGGAGGGCGGTGGCGGCACGGGGAGTGCACCTGGAGGTCGGCAGCGGCTTGGCGCGCACTGCTGGAGGGTGGAGGTGCGTGGAGGCACACTTGCCTGGAGGGCAGTGGTGGCGCCGGATGCGCGCACAGTTGTGGGGAGGGGGTGCAGTGGCGTGCACGTGTACGACTGGAGGTCGGCACAGGGTGTGCACGCGCGACTGAAGGTCAGCAGCGGCGGCAAGGGGCGCGCGCCTAGAGGGCAGCGGCGGCTCAGTGCGCACTACCGGGGTGTGGGGGCGTGGCGGCGCCCGGCGTGCGAGGGGCTGGAGGGTGGGGGCACGGGCGGTGCAAGCAGCTGGAGGGTGGGGGCGCGGCTGTTTGCCCGGCTAGAGGGTGGGGGCACAGCTGTTTGTGTGGCTGGAGTGCCGGGGCGTGGCGTTGTGGGGTGTGCACCCCTGGAGGGCTTTGGCACGCCTTGGTGGGATTGCTCTGACCTGGCTCCCTCTTCTGAGCGGGGCAGAGTGGGAAGTGCCAACTGAATATGGCTTTTGTTCCGCACTTCTCCGGTGCCTGGAGTGCAGTTGCGGCAGCCTAGCCTGCAGTCTTTATCTGTGGGTTATGAAGCTGACTGCCTCCCGCAGTAATTCTCTGCGAGTGGTGCAGTGGAACTACCTCGGGAGCTCTCCCTCTCTTGCACGGGGCAGGAGAGAAAGTTCCCACGGAGTGCGACTTTTGTCCTGTGTTTCTCCCACACCTGTAGCTGGGAGGGTTTTTTTTGTTTTTTTGTTTTTCTTTTTTTCTCCCGCGTTTCCTCCAGTGGTTAGCTATTAATAGTGTCACTGAACGGGTGGGTAGACCACTACCCCAGAGTTCTGTTCCAGAGAGGAGCTAGAGTGCTGGCTCCATAATGGAGGTGGGGGGAGGGGCCACACCACAGCTGCCTGGGGCTTTGTTCCGTGTCCCACCAACTTCCCCAGTGCACTCTGCCTTCTTCAGGGCTCTGTTGCTACCTGGAGGGACTGCTGGTGTCAGTCTCGAGTTTTATCACTCTGCCGTGCCTGGGAAAACGCCTCTGCCCACCTTTTTTTTTTCTGGGTTTCCTCAGGTGCCTCTCGTCTTGGTCTCCTGGTCCGGTTTTGTGTTGAGGGGAGGGGAGAGGGGATCTGGTGGTTCTTTCCTCTCCTTACTCAGTCTTTTTAGCTTCTTTCCAAGTTCTACTCACCCATGAAGGTGTTAGATTTATGTAGCGTTTCTGGATCTTCTCTGGGTTTGGCTGATGTCTCTTTATAGGCGGCTTGCTTTTCTTTTGGGAGAGTTGATACTATCGTCCCTTCATCGCCATGTTGATGACGTCTCTTTTGGACAGTTAGTTTATGTCAAGGGAGTCAAGAATATAAAATGGAGAAAGCAATGTCTTTTTAACAAGTAGTGTTGGAAAGCTAGATAGCCACATGCAAAACAGTGAAATTAGATCACTATCTCACACAATATACAAAAATTAATTCAAGATAGATTAAAGACTTAGATGTAATATCTGAAACCATAAAATACATAGAAGAAAGAAAACAGGCAAAACACTTCATACCTATGCACTCCTATGTTCATTGCAGCGCTATTTACAATAGCCAAGTTATGGGAACGACATAATGACAGATGAGCAGCCCAATGACAGATGAGTGGAAAAAGATATATTACATACACAAGATGAAATACTACTGAAATATAAAACAAAACAAGATGAACTCTTATTCACTACAGCACCAATGGAATTGGAGGGTATTAGGTTAAGTAAACTAGGTCAGGAGAACTATAAGTACAGAATGATTTTACTCATGTGGAATATGGAGACATGAATTAACTGACAAAATTAAACCAAAACAAACCTTAGAAATATGACTGCAGAAATTAAGCTGCTAGAGGGGAGGGTCAGAACAAAGTGGAGAGGTGACCCCATGGTCAATAATAAAAGGATAAGGGTACTTTGGTGGTAAGTGTATTATGGTGTGGTGATATACATCTGAGAATTGTGAACTTATTTCCCTAAATCATGTACAATATTGTAAATCAATGTTATCACAATAATAAAAGTAATAGCTTTCTTTAAATTAAAATTAAAAAATCAAAACCAAAATGAGATATCACCTTACCCCAGTTCTAGAGGTCAGGAATCTAAAATTAAGGTCATGGCAAGTATACACTTTCTCCAGAGGTTCTAAGGCGAAATTCTTTCTTTGCCTCTTCCAACTTTTAGTGGCTACCAGCATTCCTTGACTTGAGGCTGCATTACAAGTATCTGCCTCCATCCTCATATCACCCTCTCTTCTGTATATGTCTAATCTCCCTCTGCATAATAAGAAATGTGTAATATCATTTAATACGCAACTGGATAACACATGTTAGCAGACTCATCTTGGAACTCATAACTTAGTAATATCTGTGAGTATACTTCTAGCAAATAATGTAACATTCATAGGTTCTGGGTATTTGAATATAGTTGTCCCTTTTTATCTAAAGCATATTTCTTATTCAGAACTACATATGATAGCTTTTGAGTCTTTTTTCCATGAAATTTCTTAAACTCCCCACCTCATCCATCTCTGCTTGACTATAAGCTTCTCTAGGAGAAATGTGACTGCACGTTTTATTCAGCCCAGTGTTACAGTGCTTCACATGTTGTAGGAGTCCAACAAATAGTTATTGATTAAAGATATTTATTAAAACACTACATGTGAAGAAAATAAAATGTGTGCATTTTATAATGCATAGTTAAATTATAAGGTAATAACAAAACAAAATGAAATATATCAGTTTTATTAAAAAAACTAATTTATTTACATGTTTATTTATTTATTCATTTATTTATTTGGCACTAACCTCCCTAAGCTGCACAATAGAGCAGAGCTAGGAATTTTCCTCACCACCTTTCCTTATATCCTTTTGACTCTTTCTTCTTTTACCTTCCCTCTTAGCCTCAGAAACCTTATTTCACTTATTAGTGTATCATAGTTTTTATAGATATTTTGCTTTGTTGAATTATCTGCTATGTAAATGTCCAATATTTGTCCTTGTCATTCTGACTTTACTCACATAATTTCCTCAAACTTCTTCCATTTGTATGAGTAGCAACATATTATCTTTCCTTATGGTTGAATAAGATTCCATTGTGTAGATGTATCACACCTTCTTGATCTAATCCTCAATACATTGGCACTTAGGTTGTTAACATATCTTAGATATTATAAACAACCCTGCCACAACATTGCATAACATATTTATTTTGAGTTAATGGTTTCATGTTTTTCAGACAGATGCTCAGGTGGGAATTCTGGATCATATAGCATTTCAATTTTTAGTTTTTAAGGTTAATCCAGATTGCTTTCCAAAATGCCTGTAGCAGTTTTACATTGCAACAACAATACCATAGAGTTACTATTTCTTTGCATTCTCTCTCTAGAACTTGTTCTTCCGAATCTTTTTTATTGAGGTAACATGTGACCACAGCAGAAAGGAAATTCACCAAAATATTAACCATTTTTATTTCAGTATGAGGGATTTTTATTTCATATGAGGGATTTTTTTACATACTTATATTTTCAACATTTCAACCAATAACAGGCATTATTTTATGGCTACCTTTACACATGGTCATTTAAGCGTATACTTCTGTATATATAAGTATGATAAACGTAATAAATTGTTAATTACCTTGTTACTTATATATAGATAGTTCCTTAAAGCAAAGACTGTGCTTCTCATAATGTAATTCTTTCTGTAGAGTAAATGGGATGGAGATCAGTATTACAGGCAATGATGGCATTAAAAAGGAGGACACTAATTACATTAGAAATAGTCATTTCCATGGAGATGGATCATGGGTGAATTGGTGGTGGGCTACCCAAGGGGAATACAAAATGTAAAAGACATAAATAACAATAAAAATATATATTTATAATAAAAAAGAAATAGTCATTTATAGGTAAATGAACTTATTTCTAGGCTACAAAGTCACTCTCTAGATGTTTTCCATATTCCCAGAGTACAGACAAAATGACATATAGTTGAATTCCTCTTATGTAGGAACCACAGGATGACCCAACCCAACCATCAACCTCAGCAGTCTGGTGGAACCATGCCTAGAACAACCTGAAAGAAACAATAGGCGGGGAGCAGGGGAAGAAAAATACAAATGGTCAAACAAGCCCTCCAAGGAACAGTACACCACAGAAAGAAAATCAGTCTCCAGAACCCAACAACACTGACATAAAAGAATTTTTCTGCTTGTCAGATGAAGAATTCAAAATTGCCATAAAAAAAGTCAAAGAATTTGAAATGCAGAGCAGAGTTATACAAGAAGATGCAGAAAAGGAAAATAATGTTATGATAAACATAATCAATAAATAGAAGTTTGAGAATGAAAGTTTAAATAAGTAAATAAAAGGATTGCAGCATGTAAAACGCTCAATGGAGCAGGTAAAGTAGTCAGTAAAAACTCATGAACATAGAATAGACAATAAGGAAGAATGAATCAGTAATCTCAAAGGCACAGATGCAAAAAGAAACAAGAAAGAAAATGAGAGTGACAAGAAAAAAGAATGAAGAAACAGTTTGAGAATTGTATGATTCCATGAGGAAAGGAAATATAAAAGTTTTTGGAATCTCAGGAGGAAAAGAGAGAAGGGAGCTGAAAAGCTTTTCAATAAAATAATTGAATTAAACTTTCAAAGTTTGAAGAAGGAAATGAAAATATACATACAGGATGTGAGTGCACTGACAAATCATACTGAAAGGAAAACTACAGAAAGACATATAGTAGTAAAGCTACCAAGAGTTCAAGACAGAGTAAAATTGATAAAGCTGGTGAGAGGGAAGAAGCAATAATAATATAAAGGAAAACTGACAACAGACATCTTTGAAGAAATACTATCGGCAAGAATAGAGTGCCATATTCAAAAAAATCCAAGACAAAAAATGCCAACCAAGAATACTTTATCCTGCAAAACTCTCTTTCTAATATGAGGGAAAAATAAAGACTTTCTTAGACAACAAACTTTTCAGGAATTAACTACAACTAACCCCTAATTCTGCATAATATTACAAGAAGTCTTAGGAGCTAAATCAACAGAGAAATGAACAATTGAACAAAAATTAAATAGAACAACAAAACAATTAACAATATGACAGTAACAGACCTCCACATATTAATACTTACCTTAGATGTTAATGGACTAAACTCACCAATAAAAAGACACAGAGCAGCAGGTTGGATTAGAAAACAGAATCTAACCTTCTACTGCTTCTGGGAACGCATCTAACTTCCAGAGACAAACATAGACTGAAAGTAAAGGTTTGGAAAATCTTTGTACAAAGAAGTGGCAAACAAAAGAAGATGGGGCAGACATACTTAAATAAAACAGATTTCCAGCTAAAATGTATTACAAGAGAGTAGATGGACACTCTATTATGATCAAGGGGACTATTCACCAGGAAGTCATAAACTCAACAATGTATAATAATCAAATGAGGGGCCTCCCCGGTGGCGCAGCGGTTGAGCGCTGCGCTGTGGAGCTGTCGGCAGCAGCGACGCGAGTTCGACGCCCGGCCGGGGAGAGTCCCACATGGCAAGGCAGACCTCTCCTGCCTTGCCCGCTGCTCCCCTCAGCAGTGTATTTCTGATCTGCCTGTTCTGCTCCCCACTCTGTCTCTGGTGAACCCTCTCGCTGCCCCACACCTCTGGCCTGTACCCCAGCTTGTATGTATAAATAAAAAATAAATCTTTAAAAAAAAAAATCAAATGAGGCAGCACCAAAATAGATTAGACAATTGCTATCATCTCTGAAAACAGAAAATGGAGAAAATGAATATGTGGCAGGAGATTTCAATATCCCATTCTAACCAAGGGACAGATCAACAAGGACAGAAACTAAACAAGGACACAATAGCCATAAACAAAGGTCAAGACCACATGTGTGTAACAAACATTTATAGGACACAGCAACCCCCCTCCAAAACCAAATACACATTTTTCTCAAGTGCACTTGAATCATTCTGCAGGTTTGATCATATACTGGGTCACAAGACAAACATCAATAAGTACATGAAGATGGAAAAAACAACAGGTATATTTTTAGAACATAAAGGTATCAAACTAGAAATCAATTACAAAAGAAACCAAGAAGATTCCACATTATGTAGAGACTGAACAACCGGGTTAATGAAGAAATCAAAAAAATAATTTGACACAAATGATGAGAACACAACCTCCCAGAACTCAGGGGACACAGAAAAAGCAGTATTAAGAGGAAAGAATATAGCAATACAGGCCCATAACAAGGAACATGAAAGAACCCAAAGAAATAACCTGTTCCCCCATCTCAGTAAATTAATACAAGAAGAACAAAAACACAAAGCCATTAGAAGAAAATAAATAATTAAAAATGAGCAGAAATAAATGAAACAGGAATAAAAATGATCATCAACAAGATTGATAAAACCATAAGCTATTTCTTTAAATAAACAAATTAGATAAACCTCTAGTTATGCTCAAAAGTAATGAAGAAAACTAAAAAAAAATAGGATCAGAAATGAAAGAGAAGTTACCCCCTTCACTGAAAAAATTCATAAAATAATAAGAGAATACTGCGAACATTTATATGCTAATAAGTTCAATAGCCTAGAAAAGATGGGGAAATTCTTAAAATTATACAATCACCCCAGTCTGAATAGGGAAGAAATAGCAAACCTGAACAGACAAAATACACTGAATAAATAATCAAAAATATCCCAAAGAACAAAGCCAAGGACCAGACAGCTTTCCAAATGAGTTCTACCAAAACCTTCAAAGATAAATATCATTCATACTCAAACTTTTCCAGAAAACTGAAAAAAGAAGTAATATTCCAAAACACATTTTACAAAGCGAATAGTCTAATACCAAAACCAAAGGCAACACACAAAAAAGAAAGGTACAGACTGATCTCCCTAATGAACACTGATGCAAAAATCATAAATAAAACTTTAGCAAACAGTATCCAAAAAAGCATTAAAATGTTTATACACCATAACCAAGTAGAATTTATACCAGAGACACATAGGTATTTCAACATCTAAAAGTTGATCAACAAAATTCACCACACCAGAAAAGAAGATATGATATATGATCATAACAATAGATACTGACAATGCTTTTGAACAGACTGCACACCCTTTTATGATGAAAATTCCTCAAAAACTGGTGATAAATGGAATATGTCTTAACATAATAAAAGTCATATATGTCAAACCCACAGTGAACAACATTCTGAACGGTGAAAACTGAGCGCTCTTCCTCTAAGATCTGGTACAAGTATAGGTTGTCTACTCTCACCACTACTATTCAATGTAATATTAGAACTCCTAACTAGAGCAATTAGGTAAGAGAGGGATATAAAAGGAATGCAAATTGAGGAAAATGAAGTAATATTTCCATTATTTGCTGATGACAAAATAATATATATCTTGAACCCTAAAGATCCCACTGAAAAACTAATTGAAACAAGAAATCAACTCAGCTGATTCTTGTGGTAGGTTATAAAATCAAAACATAAATAAGTGGCCTTACTTTATACAATGACTTAGAAAAGGAATAAATTAAGAAAATAATCCTATTTACAGTCAGACCAAAAAATAATATATAAATAGGAGTAAACCTAATAATGGAAGTGAAGGACCTATACAAAGAAAACTATAAAGCATTGCTAAAAGAAATAGAAGGTAACACAAAGAAATGGAAAGCTATTCTCTGCTCGTGTTTTGGAAGTATCAACATTGTCAAAATGGCCATCTTACCCAAAACACTACACAGACTCAATGCAATCCTTATCAAAACTTCAAGGACATTCTTCAAAGAAATAAAACCAACATTACTGAAAGTAATGTAACCAACATTACTGAAAGTAATGTAACCAACATTACTGAAAGTAATGTGGAGTCACAAAAGACCTGGAAAAGCCAAAGCAATCCTGACAAAAAATCACACTTCCAGTCTTAAAACTATATGTAAAGCCATAAAATTAAAACAGCATGGTACTGGGGCCAAAAATGATGCATGGATTATGGAATAGAATTGAGAACCCAGAAATAACCTAACCAATATGGGAAGTTAATCTATGACAAGGAAGCCAAAAACATGCATTGGAGCAAGGAAAGTCTCTTCAATAAATGGTTTGGGAAACTCGACAGTCACATGCAAATGAATGGAATTAGATCATTATGTCACATCACATACAAAAATTAAATGAAAATGGGCAAGACTTGTATATAAAACCTGAAATCATAAAATAAATACAAGAAAATATAAGCAACATACTTAGTGGCATAAGCTTCAGTGTTGTCTGTGTGGATATAACTCCAGCATTAAGAAAAGTAAAAGATAATACAGACAATTGTGACTACATCAAACTAAAAAGTTCCTGCACAGTGAAAGAAACCACAACCAAAAGAAAAAGACATCTTAATGAATGATAGAAAATATTTGTACACCAAACATCTGATATCCAAGATCTACAAAGAACTCACAGAACTCAACAAAAAGTAAACCCAATCAAAAATTAGGCAGAAGAGCTAAATAGGTGCTTCTCCAAAGAATACATACAGATGGCCAACAGGCACATTAAAATATTCACATTATCACTTGTAGTCAGAGAAATGTAATCAAGAGCACACCACCTCACACTTGCAAGACTAGACCATCTATAAAAGGACAAAAGATCAATTGTTGGTGAGGCTATGGAGATAAAGGAACCCTCTTACACTGTTGGTGGTAATATAGACTGGTATAGTCCCTTTGGAAAGCAGTATGGATGTTTCTCAAAAGATTAAAAATGTATCTGCCATATGACCAGCAATTTCACACATAGGTATCTACCTGAAGTATACAAATTTACCAATTGAAAGGTAAACTTGCACTCCATTGCAGTTGTATTTACAATAGCCAAGTTAGGAAACAACCTAAATATACCAAAGCAGATGAGTGGATCAATAAGATGAGGTATATATACCCAATGAAATGCTATTCAACCATCAAAAACATAAAGTCATGCCATTTGTGACAACATGGATGGATCTGGAATGGATTATATGAAGGAATATAAGCCAGAAGGAGAAAGACAGATACCAGATGTCACTTACGTGTAATACAGAATAACCAAACAGGGGTTAGTTCAAGTCAAACTCAAAAATGAACCATTGAAAGCTGACTATAGAACTGAGGCATTCAGAGGGGGAGTGAGAACAAAGTTGGGAGGGAGCATAATGGACAATGGAGGTTGACTGTGTGCTTTGGTTCTGGAAGCCCAATGGTCACAACACCTGCAAGGAGTCCTATGCTTCAAAATTAAAAATAAAAAAAAATGAAAGTGTAGAAAATAAATACATTAAAAGAGTATAAATTTTTCTGTTTTAATATTAGTTAGGGAATAAAATTGGTTTTAAATATATGTAAAAGTGACCCAATTTCTAACCATTTTCTTTATTAAGACTCGAGGGCTTGTGAATTACCAATATCATACTTTCCTTCTAGTATTGCATCTAATTCCTGGACAGGAAAGAAAAGTTGTTCTATGTGAACTCTTTCAACTTGAGCTCTTTTAACTCTTTCAATCTCTGCAAAAATCTTGTTGCTTTACATTTGCATACATGACTTTCTAACTTAAATCATATTTACCAGGAAATACGGCATACACAATTTTAAGAGAGCATTTGTCTAAGGTTCAGGTATTGGGAGTTTATAAGGAATAAATATACCTCTTATTAAATATTTGGTTAATTTTATTCTTGATATTTTCGTTTAGTTTAATAACCCCTGTGCATATGTCATTTTAATTTAATATGAATTGCGTTTCTTTTTTCTCATCCAAAGCTGTCTCCATGACTTCATCCTATTACTAAAACTATTTCTCCCATATACACTCTTTCAAGTCCCTGAGGATGGATCTTGGATGTACCTGTATCTTGTAGGAATTTTATTCTTTTCAAATGCCAAATCACTTACTTTAATAGAGTGCTAAAATTTTGTTGGGTCAGCTTATGACAGTCAGTGAATTTTCTCTTTCCTAAATATAAAATTCCAAAAAGAAGGAAAAGGGCACTTACTTGTGAACTACAGTTATAAATTATCTGTCAAATTAGGCATTCTTTAAGGCATTATGTTAGAATCTTGACAATGTTGGAATAAAGCACCATTGTGTTCTGGCAAGATTCTTCACAAAGAAACTCCAAGTTACAAAACATCTATGATTTATCCAGAAAGTGACTTTTGAATACTGAAAATAAATCTCTGAAAGTTTTTTTGGCCATTCCATCCTGAATTCTGAAGTGAAAGGAAACCCTCAAATTCTTCCCTTTTGTGTTTGATATACTAGACCACAGTTGTATACATAGTTGGTAGTCTTTGGAATCATTTTTATTGAATCTTTCCATGTGAGTCTTTGTTCTTTTGTAATTTTCTAACACCAAAAACAAAATTAAAAGAAAAATAATATTTTTGATAATTTTTAAGTTATACAAAGTCAACCTTCAGTAGCTATGAAAAGCTTTATTGGAACATGATCTATGCCTTTATGTATTATCTCTGGTTGCTTTCACTACAATGATAGGACTCAGTACTTGTGATAGAGACCTTAGGACCCATGAAACATCACATATTCACTTTCTTGCTCCTTACAAAAAAAAAGTGCTAACTCTGCTTTAAAACTACAGAATTTCCTTTGCCTCATTCTGTGATTATTCTCAGAATGCATTAATTAAAACATCCTCTACTGAGGGAAGTACTTGATAGTCTTTGGAATAATTTTTATTGAATCTTTCCATGTAAATCTCTGTTCTTTCATAATTTACTAAATAATTATGAGAAAACTTCTATGGAGCTTATTCAAGAAGACTGTCTATTAAGTTTTACAATTACTGTCAGATTTAACAATAAGGAATAAAATAAAAACTATTTTTGTAAATTATGATGCATGTAAAACAAATCTTAAAAATCCAAAACACTCAACCCTGTAGAAAGTCATTAATTTACCCTATCTTTATTTATTTTAACTGCATAATATACACAAAAACCATAATATATATAAATGTATATGTGAATCTGGTTATATCATTATATATTTTATGAATTACATATCTGATATGGTGAATGTAAAGTTTTCAAAATATAACAAAGCTTTATTACTTTTGCTAACATCAGAGAGGCTAGATTTGGATAATCATTGTATTTTTGGTAACTGTGAAGAATGAGCAAGATTCTAATAAAATATGCAATTAAGTAAAAAACACAAAGTTAGATAAAAATACAAGAATAGAAGGGTAAAATAAGAAAGTAACCAATATAAAACCATCATTTTTAAGCCATGGTCATGATGTGATTCTCTACATCTTACCCTATCCAAACTTTCAACATGCCAGGAAAACAAAAGTGTGCTAGTCCAAAACTCAGTACTTCAGAATACCTCAGTGATATGGAAAACTTCGTACTGTGGCCAATGGCCTGACCAGACACTGTTCATCTTCTATCCAAACTTATGGCTTTGGATTCCTTCACAGTTCTTTCCAGTGGCTGACTTCAGAAACCACACCAGACTTGTTCCTCATCTACAACCAACTTCTAGGGTGGCTAGTAAATTTGACTATCATGCCCTTGAGTCCTCCCTGTTTACAGTTCTAGCCCACTCTGCTTGCTCTTAGAAAATTCTCTTGAAATTCTACCTACATTGTTTCTCATCAACTCTTCACACATAGGACATTTACTTTTGGACAACATCTGAGACTTCATCTCAGAAAAACTGGAGCCGTTACCAGATTTCTTAGATGTGTCTCCTGTCAATGTTTAAGAAATCATGATTTCTCAGATATTTGCCAATGATGAAATTGGATACACTACCTGCTGCAAAAGCTGTATATAGCACTTATAATGACCAGGGTATGATATTAAAATCAGCAGGGCTACTCTCCAAGACATCTCTTTCTAAACACTTGACAACTGTAGCTTCTTGGTCATTACGGTGCTGCTTCTGCCTTGGTCTTTTCTCAGGTGTGCATTAACATGGGGTTTCACATTTGTATCTGCTCTAGGAGAATATATGATTTTCCTACACATCCATGTCAGAGAAAAGGCACGAGTGTTACATTTAATTTGAGAGCTGCTGGCATGAGCCAACAGCACACAGCACTTTTAGAGACACCATGCATAGGCCGACAGTGTATTTTACAGTGATGTCAGAGGCAGGGACAGAGGCAGAAGCAGCAGTCAGGCTGCAGCTTGAAGTGGAGATCAGGTGTAAAATTCTCCAGAGGTCTGTGTCCTGATGAATCTCTCTGAGGAGGCCTTTCCAGGAGAAGGTCCTAGTGAAGCTGATAAGCCCTAGTACTCTCAAATCTCAGTTTGTATCCCTTCCAGGGTGCCTGCCTTTCAAGCCTGATGTGTCCATTTACAATTCCACTTGTTTGATTGATGCAGGTCAAGTTCAAATGTGAACATTCTCAAAACACTTGAGACCCAACATGGTCTCAACGGGTCCACTGAGAGCTTGAAACGATTAGTTTGTTTATAATGTATTCTGATGATGTAGTCAAAATTGATTAAAACCACAGCCCCAATATCCAGACCCCACCTATACTGAGGTTCTGCAGGCAATTTCTGCTGCAACAATTGTTGCACGCAGCCCAGGTCAGTGCTTCTAGAGGTTGGTGGCCTGCAGGCTGCACAAACTGTGGGCCTCTCTCTCCATGGCTTCCCCCAGAGTCAGCCCTCAAACTTAATCACACCCCACTGCAGCAGGAACTGTTTCCCTTTGACAGCTATAGTTGTCAAGTGCTCCTGTTTCCCTTTGACTTCAAATTATCTCTAAAATCTTCCAAAATTACAGCATACAAGGTTTTCTGAGTGACTAAAGAAGCAAGGGTCTGGAATATTAATTATTCATTGATATGTAAAGGCAATAAAGGGAACTACAGTTTGAATTTCATCTGTGGGAGACAATTGAATTGAGGTAGTTCTAAAGCTAATTGACTTCTTTTACCCTCTTTTCTTCATGGTACTTATCACCTGACCTACTATGCTATAACTTCCTAAAAGTAGTAGCCAGGATTTTAGGTCTACTTCACTACTATTGGTATCACCAAGTGAATGACTTGTTTGGTTGACTAATTAATATAAAGTTCATGGGCCTGGGAGCAACTAATAATTGTGCCTGATTAAAAGATATGTACAATTTGGGTTTTCTTATATTTTTGACATGTGTATGAGTGAATTTTAAACTCCATGAATTGTTGGAAATATATGGTATAAATGCCTGTCCATAGTTCGTTGTTACCAAATGCTCTGATTTGAGTGGTGAAATGAAAAAATTGGTAAGTTGATGTGGTCAGGTTGAGGAGTAGGATGCATGAAATATCAGAAAAAATAACAAGCAAATCAATGACATAGGAATGTGGGGAGCAAGAATGGCCCATATTAAAAAAAAAATCTAGAAACAACAAATGCTGGCAAAGATGTGGTAAAAAGGAACCCTCTTACACTGTTGGTGGGAATGCAAACTGGTCCAGCCCCTATGCAAAGCTGTGTGGCGGTTCAAAACACTAAAAATGGATCTACCATATGATCCAGCGATTCTACTCCTAAAATCTACTCAACACAAAAACACTAATTTGAAAGGAAAGCTGCACTCCTGTGTCTACTGAAGTGCTATTTACAATAGCCAAGTTATGGAAACCACCTAACTGCCCCAAAACAGATGAATGGATCAAGAAGACATAGAAATCAATAATAAAATAGATAAACTGGGCCTCCCCGGTGGAGCAGCGGTTAAGTGCTGCGCTGTGGAGCTGTCGGCAGCGGCGACACGAGTTCGATGCCCAGGCGGGGAGATTCCCACATGGCGCGGCAGACCTCTCCTGCCTTGCCCAATGCTCCCTCAGCAGTGTATTTCCGTCAATCTGCCTGTCCTGCTCCCCACTCTGTCTCTGGTGAACCCTCTTGCTGCCCCACGCCTCTGGCCTGTACCCCAGCTTGTATGCATAAATAAATACATCTTTAAAAAAGTAATAATAGGGCCTCCCTGGTGGCGCAGTGGTTGAGCGCTGCGTTGTGGAGCTGTCGGCAGCATGCAATGCGGGTTCAACGCCCAGCCCGGGAGAATCCCACATGGTGCGGCAGACCTCTCCTGCCTCACCCGCTGCTCCCCTCAGCAGTGTATTTCTGATCTGCCTGTTCTGCTCCCCACTCTGTCTCTGGTGAACCCTCTCGCCGCCCCACGCCTCTGGCCTGTACCCCAGTTTGTATAAATAAATCTTTAAAAAAAAGTAATAATAATAATAATAAAAAAATAGATAAACTCATGCCATTTGCAGCAACATGGATGTAGCTGGAAGGGATTATGCTAAGTGACATAAGTCAGAAGGAAAAAAAAGATAAATATCAGATGATTTCACTTATATGTAGAATATAGAGAAACCAAATAAAGGGTGAGGAAAAAGACAAAATTTGCAAGCTGATCATAGATCAAAGCTGGGTCAAAGCTGGGGAGGGAAAAGCACAAGGGACTATGGTGATGGGTCACAGGTGGTATGGTGGTGGGAGAACTATGCGGACTATTTCTGAGGGGAGAAATCAAGTGTTGTCCAAAAATTAACAATGTCAGAAGGAAATAAATTAATTAATTTGAAAAAGAAAGAAATAAATGTGGGTAGATGTAAATTCCCAGGGATGATGTAAAGGGTAAAGAACATTTATATTTATGGTTATATTTACTTGGGAAAAAATCAATCCAGTGAACATACTGATATTGTATTTAAGGAAAAACTTAGTAAAAAGGAGAGGAATGATTTAAAAATTATATTAGGTAAGCTATAGTGAGAGCAATTAAAGTGGCAAATCAGGCTGAAATTGAAGATGAATGACTATAGTCTAGTTCAGATTGACTCCAAATTCCCATGCTGATTAGTGAGAACTTGGCAAATAATTTATGTTCTTAACCTCACATTCCTCCTCTACAAAATTGCTATTATCAGTGAATTTCACACATTTCTTATAAACATTAAATGAGGACATATTCAAATGGGAAAGTAATTTGTAAATAAAAAAAATGTAGAAACAAATTGCATTATTAAGTATGGTTAGAAAGGAATATGGTAGCATTTTAATCCTTGATACACCCTGAAAAATTCACAGTAAGTTAAATGTCAACAGAAGCAGAGGAGGAAGAGAAACGTAGAATGTAAGGACCAGGGACCTTAAAATTAAATCATGTATTTTGTACTGAATTGTTTGGTATTGTTTATCCTCAACAATCTGAGGATTGAAAAATAGGTATGATTTTAGCACCTACCTCATAAAGATATTTCTGAGAATTAAGCAACACATATAAAGCTTTTGACACATGCATGCACTAAATGTAGAAGCAATTGTTGACATTACTATAATAATTATTATTAAATAGGACAAGTTAAGCTAGAATTAGCCCCAGCATGCCTTTTGAGTTTCTAAAAATCTTGGCATATTAAATAAAAAGTAGAAAAGGCTTGGAGAACTCTCACAAAAAGCAATGGCAGAACTCTCTCTCATAAAAAAAAAAAAAAAGGAAAGGGGTTAAAACAACATTCCTAAAAATAATTCTTTTTTATACTGACAACAATAACAAAATGATCCCAGGCATCCACCCTGGGAAAATAAGGAGTATAACATATCAGTCATCTTTCTGTGGCTTATCTCAGTGTGGAGGAGAGAGGGTGGGTCTGAATTCAGGGGCTAATTAGAAATTGACTTAAAGAATACAAATCCATGGGGTTGGTTGCCAAGGAGCTTTAGGAAAAAGATGATGATTGCCATGAACCAACAAATATGCCATATTTCCAAAGCAAGCATCCAAGATTGAACATCACATGTGAATTTTTAATTTAAAGAACCATGTCAGCTATGCAGAACTAAGGACCATGTTGGTCATGTTGGTATAACATGCACTTCTAGCCTTACATCTATCACTGGGTCTCTCATTTTATAATTTTATCTTGGCAACCAACTTACTTATTACTAACTATAAGTCACTTGAATGCTTGGCCATTGGATATGAGACATTCCAGCGTCTGCCTAAGAGAGATAGCGATAGCTCTGTGGTTTAATTCAGGCTAGAGTGCCAGACTGCCTGGGTTTGAATCAACTTTGGCTTCTCACTTATAATCAGCTATGATTGTGGTGAATCACTTACCTTTTTATGTGCCTCTCCTGTAAAATAGAAAATACATGAATGCTTTTAAAAATGCTTTTAGTGATGTGAGGTTTATAAAATTCTTCTACTAGTGCCACAGTTAACCCTCAATAAACATTGACTATTACCATTATATGAAATTATTTTCCTAAAGCAGCAGTTCTCAAAATTTAGTTGCATGGGAATCATCTAGAAAGCAAGTTAACACACAGAACCCTTAGTTTCAGTGCAACAATTTCTGTTTCAGTGAGTCTGGAATAGATCTGCACTTTTAGCAATGTCCATGGTGATGCTGATGATGTTCCTTCATGAGTACCTCTGCCCCAATTCATTCACTCCAAATTCTCATCAAAGATTTAAAGACAGTATAAAGGGGTGGAGTTAGTTATGTTAACTCACTGTTTCTGAGTCAAAATATTGGAAGTCCTGTCTAGAGTTGCAGGAGTAACTAAGTGATGGCATTGCTAGTGGCGATTCTGGAGATTATCTTCATTAACCCGGGTTGGGGGATAAAGGAGAAGAATACATCCCAAACATAAAACAATAGCACTATTATTATCCCTTTCAGTAGAGTGGTTTCTCCAATTGGGCCAAACAAAAATTTGAAACTGCAGGTAGTACATCACTACCTTTTGACCTTCAAACAGAACTTTGGTGAGCCGCAGAACAGAAGACAGTCCGTGGTGATTAAAGAAAGCCCTAAATCAAAAAAGGCCAACCTGTCAACAAGTGAGGGCCAACATGGATTTGAACGTGCCCACACTGAAACTGTCCTGCTCACCCTATGGCACTTGCCTGAAGAAATCCCGGGAATTAGAAATCAAAGAGGAAACAGAAGGCTATCAAGCGTCACCCGCACTCTCAGAAATAGAGGAGGTTGGCGGGCATTTCTTATCCGTGTGCGCTGAGCCTGGCGGAGTATACAAAGTTAACGTCATCCCCGCCCCTCCTTTCCCTCTCTCAGCTACAACTGGCCCTGCGATGAGAGCCGAGCGGCGGAACTTGGGACATCGCCTGCAGCACGAGCCCGTTGGTCAGCAGGGCTAAGGGGTGACGATCGGTCCAGCCTTTCCTGGGAAGGGGATATACCTGGCGCCCGGCGAGGAGAGGTTTGGCGTGGAAAGGCAGCGAGTACTGCGTGGGGGCTGGCGCTGCACGGTGGGGTAGGGATGGGGCTCCCCTGGAGAGGGAAGAGGTTTGCAGTCCGGGAACGGGAGGATGGGATGAGCTAAAACAAGTAGGGGAAATACTACTGCAGGTAGGAGACCTTCTGAGGAAAGATTAATCAATACTAACGGAGACCCTTAGAGTGGACACCTATGATAGATTTGTCCAAAAAAGACAAATGGAGGACAAAGTCCTGGGACTTGGGGGTAAAATGGAGTGTTAATAATAATTATATTTAAATTACAAGTTTGAGGAGAATTAAAGCACACTGTTCTGTAGATTCGAAATTTCAAAACCTGTACTTTGCCTTTGGTTTGTCTATCAACAATTACCATGAAGGAACACTTCGGGATAGATTGGGCACTGGTTATAGTAACCTGAAACTGCCGAAGAGCCTCCAGGTCTCTCTCCAGATTGTTATTCCTGAGCTGACGCCTAAATTAAACAAACTAAACCATTTGCTCACTTTGGAAGCAGAGTACTTTTCCTCTTCAGGTTTGGGTACCTTTTTCCATTTTCTGGGGAGATTTTCTGTCTCTGCTTATGTCAGAAGAAGATTCAGGGCCAGGAGAGAAGAGCTCAGGTATTGTTCGTTCTATTTCTTTATATACATTTTGAGGTTTCAGTTTGTGGGAATTCACTATCTGCATGGTCCTGTAGACTTTCGAATCTTCTTTGAATAACCCTCATGTGGCATATCCAGAACTTCTGTTTCCCTGCTGAGCAAGAGAATTACTTTCATACTGCTGTTTCTTTCTTTGCTTATCTAATGGTAGAGAGGTTGAAATGCTGTCTCCAATCATAGAAATTTTATTTTAAATTGTTGTCACCAAATGGTTACAATGACAGAAGTGGTTATGTAAGCAATTCTTTATTAAATTTTAATCTGGGCGAAATTCTAATAATAATTCCATTATCTTTTTTTCTATATTACAATATATGCAATTCGGCCTCTGTGTTATATCTATTGTAGCTTATGGCTGAAGCACAGTTGCTGATAAGTCCAAGAGAAACCATTCTATTCCAAGGAACGCTGAGATGTACAAATTATGAAAGTCACTATTCTTATGAAAGAATAGTAAAGATTTTATTGCAACGCTTTTATGTTTTGTATTTGTTCTGAGAAAACTGGGTTTAAATCCTTGGGCTCGCCCCACATGTGGATAACAGATACCATTTTACCAACAAGCTGAGCATATTTTCCCCCCTGGTTTTGCTCCCCCACCCCCATGACAGAAGTGAAGAGGAGGGAAAGGGACCAAGAAAAGCAGAAGAGGAATATTCTAAGGGAGCAAAAGCAGACAGCATCCTGCCTGGGACGGGTAAGCACGAGCCACTGCAGTGCAGGTGTAAGTTTCCAGCCCCCTCAGTGGGTAAGTTACTGTTGCTTATGGTCATTATTTGGCTCGCAAGTGTGCCATGTGTCTTTTTTGGCAAGAACCTAAGGACATGAATTATAGCTCTTAAAAATGTTTTTGAAGAAAATCTAATAAAATGATAAAACAGTATACATTCTATACATACAAAATGTGTTACAAAATGTGTTTGATCATGCACACACATATATACATAGAAACACACATACAATATACATAAAAATCTGGAAGAAGAAATACAGCAAAGTGTTAATAATTGTATCTGGGCAGTGGGAACATGGGTAATTTTATTTTTTTCCTACTTGTTTACAGCTTCCAAATTTTCTGTGATGCACATGTATTAATATTATAATCAAATTTTTAAACATTAGCCTAAAAAAACTAATTTATAAATAGGAAACTAAGTCTGTGTATATCACTTATCACCATATCTTCATCATAGTCTTTATTTTCTCTCTCAAATGAATCCCTAAGTAATAAGGATTGCTGGTTTTCATTAAGAAGTACAAAGTTGTGAAGGGATTTTCATAACAATAAGTACCCTCCTTGATCACAAAGCTCTATGGATTTTACAAGTTTTACTGTAGATGATGTTAATGAAATAGACAAATTATGACCCTTTGGGGAGGCCTCAGAATTATCAGAGCTGCTGTGTGTAGTCTATTCGGACTTGACTGAAATTGTTCTCCCTTAAAGGTGTGGTTCTTTTCACGGTAGAGATGAATGTCACAGGAATCACCTGCTTACTGGTTTTCTTCTCTCTGACCTGCCTGGTGGTCACACCTGGGGCCAGCGCCTGTCCTGGCCGCTGTGCCTGTTATGTGCCTGCAGAGGTTCACTGCACGTTCCGCTACCTGACCGCCATGCCAGCCCGCATCCCACCCAACGTGGAACGCATCAATTTAGGGTTTGTGGCACTCTTGTCCCCTCTTCAAGGGATTGAGCATACTTATGACCTGTCCCCCAAATACTTTGACTCTGGAAGATTAACCACATCATTTTAACAATGTTTCTCTCCTGAAGTGTGTTCATGAAGATCTTAAATTTATGAGGGGCAATAAGAGAATTTCTCCTGGTAAATTTTTGCTAGCAGAAAGTTTTTCTAGAAACCAAATCACTCTTGGTAGGTTGGGTGGTCCATGATTATAGAAAAGCTTCATGCTGGCTACATTTTTCCTTGAAAATATTTAAAAGTTAAGGTTATGGTATATCAGAAAGATGACAGGGCAACTGAAAGTATTCTGTAGCTAGGTATGAAAAGTCAACTACATCCCTTTTTAAGGCCTTTTGATTTTTGTAAGCATTTAAATTAATTTAATCTGCCAAAAGGTGACTTTATATTAAAGGTTCATGAAAATCATGTTTGTTTGTGTGTATGTGTGCATACACATGTGCTTAGACTTACTTGAAATCAGTGAAGACCATTATTGTGCTCTGTGGCAAACATAATGGATGGTAATAGGGATAAAATTAGTCACTTTCAGAAGCTACAGTTAAAGGGAGAAGGAAGATGTCAACCAGTACAATTTAATAACAACTGTAGTAGAGCATTCAAGGTACCTTAGAAACAATCAATAAAAATACTTAATATTGATATTATTCTAGCATTGAGCTAACCATGCTGCATATATTCATTTACTTAACCCTCATAATCCTTTTAGAGCCAGCCCTAATATTCACAATTTATAGGTTGGAGAATCTGAGACACAAAAAGTTTATTTGAGTTTACCCTGGGTGGCACCACATCCAGGAACCTGAGTTGATAATCATGGCCAAATCATTTGACTTCAGAGCTCAGGCGTCTTAGCCATTACTTTATAATGATGATCCACCCAGGAGAGTGAGAGGAAAGTGTCACATGAGAATGGGAGGAGGGGTTTTAATAGTGTTCTCAGAGAGGGCGGGAGTCAAGGGTATTCCAACCTGAAGTAACAGCATATATTTAAATGCTTGAAAATGAGGAAGAATATTCTGGGGTGTTAATGAGTAATAGACTGAAAGGATGGGGGTAGAAAGTTGACCTTCTGGGTATCTGATGAATTTCAATATTTTTTTAAGAACTGAATTATCTCCATAGTGCATAGTGAGATAGTAGTGTGTGTGTGTGTGTGTGTGTGTGTGTGTGTTTACATACAAGCTGGGGCACAGGCCAGAGGTGTGGGGCGGCGAGAGGGTTCACCAGAGACAGAGCGGGGAGCAGAACAGGCAGATCAGAAATACACTGCTGAGGGGCGCAGGGGGCAAGGCAGGAGAGGTCTGCCACACCATGTGGGATTCTCCCCGGCTGGGCATCGAACTCTCATGGCGCGCTGCCGACAGCTCCACAGCGCAGCCCCCAACCACTGTGCCACCGGGGAGGCCCCTGTGTGTGTGTTTTGACCTTTTAACTTTAGTTGAAAAGTTTAGCTAATGCTTAGAATGACTTTTTTTTTTCAGGTACAACAATTTGGTTAGATTGACAGAAACGGATTTTTCCGGCTTAAACAAATTGGAGTTACTACTGCTGCACAGCAATGGGATTCACACAATCCCTGCTAAAACCTTCTCTGATTTACAAGCCCTGCAGGTGAGACCAGAGGGGAGTAGGGACACATTAAATAGGTGATGTATTTCTAAAAAACTACCATTCTTATCAAATTCAAAACAGTATTCTACAAATTGGAAGTAGAGGATTTCAATGAACTGATTTCTTTTTAAATGCAACAATATGTTTATCTTCTTTCCATGCTGAATAGTATTCCATTGTGTATATGTACCACATCTTCTTGATCCAATCATCTATTTTTGGACATCTGGGTTGCTTCCATACCTTTGCTATTGTGAACAGTGCCGCAATGAACATACGGGTGCATGTATCCTACCCAAGGGGAATACAAAATGTAAAAGACATAAATAACAATAAAAATATATATTATAAAAAAATGCAACAATATATGGGAAATAGCCCAATAAGAAAATTCTGAGGTAGATTTTCTCATATTTCTGGTAGAAAAAAATATATATTTCATATATCTCTAGTAGGGAAAAAAGTCAATATCCAGGGGCTACTGTACCTTTAAAATTTAATCCTGAAAGGCTACTTCTGGTCATCTTCATCTGGTACTCAGAGGTGATTCCTAAAAGCAATAGGTATCTTAGAAGTTAGCTTTTTATATATCAGTGCACTTTTAAAAACTTTCACTTTGCTTCTATTTATTTATGCCCTTCCTGGTTCAAATTTTTTAAAGTTCTGGATACATCCAAGAATGTATCAAATATTGTAAGAATTATAACTCTAGTAGGTGAGAGAGTAAATGGCAAAACAAATCCAGGGATAAGAACAAAGGACAACAGGCAATGCAGTTGTGAAGATTATATGTTTTCTGTAAATAAGACTTGAAGCTTTCAAGACACTAACTCACAATTGATGACATCTATTAACTTTTTAATAAATAAAGCTACTGCTCATTTGAAATTATTTTCAAAGAACCTCATAAAGCAGATATGTTGTAAAGAAAAGTAATATCCTCATAAATGAGAAAGTATCAGTGTCCATAGAGTTTTGACACCTGAACAGGGCTGTGTAAAGCAATAGGATTCAGTCTAGGAGTCTAGGTATATGCTTTTCTTGATTTGGCTTAATTGGATTTTATTTAGAATATATGTCTTCAGAATATTAGATGGAATACACACTTTTTTTTGTGGAATCTATCTATCTATCTATCTATCTATCTATCTATCTATCTATCATCTATCTATCTGAGGGATATTGAGTTTGAGATTGTACTTTCAGGTAGTATTTGAGGCAGAGCTCTTCAATGACGTCAATTTAATTTTTCTTTTCTTGTTAGGGAAATTAGAATTCCAGAAAAGCATTCTCAACAAAAAGGACAGTTTAGGCCTTATCAGGAAATATAAGGAATCATTGTTTTTGCTAGTATTTATCTTTCTCTTCCTTTTTGGGAGAAAGTTATGTTTGAATTGCAACTAGAAAAGGAATTAGAGAATACTAACTCACTGTTGAAATACTGAAAATTATTTTAATTTCAATTCAAAATCAGTTAAAATCTTATTTCTCATATTAGCCAAAAAATTTAAAACACCTCAAATGTCCATCAACAGATAGATAAACAAAATATGACAAAATTAATGTGTTCTTTTTATTCTTAGGTCTTAAAAATGAGCTATAACAAAGTCCGAAAACTTCAGAAAGACACTTTTTATGGCCTGAGAAGCTTGACACGGTTGTACATGGACCACAACAATATTGAATTTATAAATCCAGAGGCTTTTTATGGACTCATCTTTCTCCGACTGATCCATTTAGAAGGAAATCAGCTCACGAAGCTCCATCCAGATACATTTGTCTCTCTGCACTACCTCCAGTTATTTAAGACATCTTCCATTAAATACCTATACTTGTCTGATAACTTCCTGAGCTTCCTCTCTCAAGAGATGGTCTCCTACATGCCTGATCTGGAAAGTCTCTATCTTCATGGGAACCCCTGGACTTGCGATTGCCACTTGAGATGGTTGTCTGACTGGATACAGGAAAAGCCAGGTATCATACTGTCTAATTCTTTGTTCTAATTAAATAGAGCAAACTTGCCTGGAGGTATTTCATCAGTTAAGGGGGAGGCTAAGATAATTTAGTTAGAAATAAAATAAAATCTAAATAATTATTCTGGAAAAACGAACTCTCTTAACTCGAATTAAGAGAGTTAATTAAGAGAGTTCATTTTTCCAGAATAATTATTTAGATTTAGATTATATATCTATAGATATAAAACCACTCTCAAGGCCCTGTGGTCAGTGATGGAAATATCAAGAGGACTGTCTCTTCTCTGCATTTGTTTTTCTCCTTCTGCATTATTTCACTCAGCATTATCCTCTCTAGTTCCATCCATGTTGTTTCAAATGGCAAGATTTCTTCTTTTTATAGGTGAGTAGTATTCCACTATAAAAATTTATATATACTTTATTTTTCTGACCCACTCCTCTGTCCTTAGGCACTTAGGATGCTTACAAAGCTTAACGACTATAAAGAGGTCTGTCATGAACATAGGGATATATTTCCCTTCAAATTAGTGTTTTTTGTACTTTTTGGTTAGGTACCTAGTAGTGCCATTTCTGGGTCATATGACAGATTCATTGTTAATATTTTGAGACTCATTCATACTGTTTTCATAGGGACTGAACCAGTCTATGTTTCTACCAACAGTGTAGAAGGGTTCCTTTTTTTTCACATTCTCACCAATGCTTGTTGTTCCTTTTTTATTTTTAATGTGTGCCATTCTCATGGGTATGAGAAAGTATTTCATTGTGCTTTTGATTTGCATTTCCCTGATAAGTAAGATGAGCACTTTTTTCATGTGCCTATCAACCCCTGATATATTTTCTTTGAGAACTGTCTATTTAGCTCTTCTGTCAATTTTTTGATTGGGGTGTTTCCTTTGTGTTGAGTTGCATGAGTTTGGGGTATATTTGCATATATTTGGATATATTTGCAAATATACTTGTATATTTTTTTTGATGTCAGCCCTTGGTAAGATGTGTTATGTGCAAATATTTTTTCCCATTCAGTAGAATGTCTTCATTTGCTGATAGTTTCTTTCACTGTGCAGAAGCATTTTGGTTAGATGTAATTCCATTTGTTTATATTTACTTCTCTTGCCACTAGAGATTAGTACACAAAGGCTTCTCTGAAGCCAATGTCATGGAGGTTTTACTTATTTTTTATAGTTTTGGGACTTATATCCATGTCTTAATCCATTTTTTGTATAAGGCGTGAGATGGGGATCTAGATTCATTCTTTTGCATGTGACTGTCCAGTTTTCCCAACACCATCTATTGAAGAGATTCTCCTTATTCCAGTGCATACTCTTGGCTCCTTGATTAACTGTCCATATATATGTGGGTTTATTTCTGTGGTCCTAATTCTATTCCGCTAGTCTGTTTTAGTTCCAGTAGCATACTGTTTTAATTACTGTAAGTATGGATTACTGTTTGAAGTCTGGGAGTGTGATATCACCACTTTACACTTTTTTTTTCAGGAATGCTTTGGCTATTGGGTATAATCTGTGGTTCCATATGAATTTCAGTATTGTTTGTTTTATTTGTTTGAAGAATGTTATTGGAGACATGATGGTGATTGCATTGAATCTGTATAATGCTTTGTGTAGAATAGCTATTTTACCAGTGTTTTTATTCTAATCCACATGCAGGGAATATCTTTACATTTCATTGTGTCTTCTCTTTCCTTTAATAACGCCTTGTAGTTGTCATTGTATAGGTCCTTCACTTCCTTTCTTAAGCTTACTCCCAGATATTTTACCGTGTTTGATGTGATTACAAGTAAGATTGTTTTATGGATTCCTTTCTCTTCAACTTATTGTTTGCATACAGAAATGCAACTGATTTTTGCAAATTGATTTTGTACCCTGCCACTTTACTGAATCAAACCCTGAATCTTCTGGGTTTTCCATGTATATTATCATGCCATCTGCATATAATGAAAGTTTTACTTTTTATTTCCTGATCTGTATTTCTTTTATATCTTTCTCTTGCCTGATTGCTCTAGCTAGGACTCCCAACATTAGGAGTTGAATAGTAGTGGTGAAAGTGGATATCCTTGACGTGTCCCAAATCTTAGAGGAAAGCTTTCAGTTTTTCACCATGAGCATGATGTTGGTTGTAGGTTTTTCACCTTTGTTGTAGGTTTTTCACCTTTATTATGTTGAAATATGTTACATCTATGCCCAGTTTTTTGAAGGTTTTTATGATAAATGGTTGTTGATCATATACATGCTCTCTCTGCATCTATTGATATAGTCATATGATTTTTATATGCCCTTTGTTAATTGGACAAATTACATTGGTCAATTTTGGATAGTGAACCATCATTGTGCCCCTGGAATAAATCCCACTTAGCCTTGATGCATCCTCCAACTGCCTTACTTTATTGTGTAAATCTTCAATTTCTATTTTCTGTTGGGTAATTGTATTTATCCAGTAATTCATTTTTTGCTACATTTGCTGCATTTTCTTCCATTTCTTTAAATTTCTTTATTATGGCAATTTTGAACTCTGTCTGATAGGAAGATAAGATCTCCCATATCTATAAAGATATGGAACTATAAAGTTGGTTTCTGGACACTCATTCCCTCCTTATAGTGTCATGTTCCCTTGGGGTCTCACATTGCCTTGTATTGTGTGTTGTTGTTTTTATCTACCCATTTTGCTATATTAGATCTTCCATAGAATTCTATGTTCTCCAGCAATAGTAAATTGAAAGGTTGTGAGTAGGTAGGAGGGGGAGCAGTGGGCACATCCCCAATCTCTGGGAAGTGTGTTTCCTGGGAGTCCTCCTGTGGGGAAAGTCTGTGTGCCCCCTAGCCTGGCTGTGCTGCACTTAAGTCAACAGTGGAGAAAGGCAGGCACCCATGGTAGCATTTTCTTTGTGTGCACAAGTTGAGGTTGTGAGCAGGCTGGGAGAAGGAGCAGTGGACCTGTCTCCAGTTTCTGGTTAGCCCATGGTCTAAAAACCTCCCGTGGAATAGTCTATGTACATGATAAGACTGAAAATGCTGCACTTCAACAACCATGGAGCCAAACAGGTGCCCATGTTAGCAGTTTCAGTTAGCAATGCAGGTAGAAGTTGTGAGTGGGCCAGGAGGGGGTTTTTTGGAAATGAATTCAATTTCTGGGAAGTGCATTGTTTAGCAGCCCACTGCAACAAAATCTGTGTGTGCAATATGCTCCATGGAGGCTCTAAACTAGCCACCAAACTGATCAAGTTCACTGTGGCCTCCTGTAGTCTCCCGATAAGTAGAGTGGAGGTTGTGGCAGTTGGTGGGGTGTGGAGGGTTGAGTGACTTTCCAGATACCTAGGATGGTCATGGCCACTCCTGGGACCCCAGAGCCCAGGCTGGAGATGATCATGTGAATCTCTCTACAACTGACCACGCCTGTCTTTCCTTCTCTTTCTGGTAGTTTCTGGCTCTCCTTCCTGCTGGGGCACTGATTTCACTTCCGCAGTTCTATTCTAGATTTGGCCACTCCCTCCAGGGACTTATCCTTGTTATTCCTGAGCATAGAGATGACTTAAGGATATTGTCTGTACTCCATCTTCCTCTGAGATAATATCATTCTTGTTAATTGCCATTTAGATCCTACAAGTCATAAGTAAAAAAAGAAAAAACATGGGCCTCCCTGGTGGCATAAGACTCAGTGCTATCACTACAATAGTCTGAGTTTTATTCTCTCAAGGGAGCTAACCCACATATGGTGCAGCAGACCTTTCCTATATTGCTCGCTGCTCCCCTTAGAAATATATTTTAGTAGGGCCTCCTAGGTGACGCAGCGGTTGGGCGCTGCGCTGTGGAGCTGTTGGCAGCGGCAACACGAGTTCGACGCCTGGCCGGGGAGAATCCCACATGGCGCGGCAGACCTCTCCTGCCTTGCCCGCTGCTCCCCTCAGCAGTGTGTTTCTGATCTGCCTGTTCTGCTCCCCGCTCTGTCTCTGGTGAACCCTCTCGCCACCCCACACCTCTGGCCTGTACCCCAAATTGTATGTATAAATAAAAAATAAATATTAAAAAAAAGAAAAGAAATATATTTTAGTAGACCCACCTCTTCTGTTCCCCACTCTGTCTTTGGTGAATCCTCTCACTTCCTCTATACCTCTGGCCTATACCCCAGTTCTTTTATGCATAAAATAAATAAGTAAATCTTAAACAAAGAGAATAAACTCAAAACTCCAGACCTTTTTCCAAATTGTATTTGGGATAGAGATACTGCTTTGTCCATAAAGTTAGTGGTGGGGAAACAGTAGATATAATAAGTTGCATGAAGAAGGCAATGGCTAGCTCAGTTTGTTTGGCACAGAGTCAGTATAGACTGGTAAGAATTTTGAACCCAATTGTGGGGCACGCTGAGTGCCAGATAAAATGTTTGTACCTTTTGAAGGGGAGATTTTTCAGAGATATTTTGAACATAGAGCTTCACAATTAGACACTTTTTAGGAATGACCAATCTGTGAGTGATGGACAGGATGGACTGGAGAAAGAAGAAACAGGAGTCCAACTAGGAAGTAACTGTGGAGGTTCATGTCATGAACTATGAGATGACCCGCATCTGAAGGCACTTAGGTGTTGAGTGGGGATTTCCTAATATGTTCAAATGCCATAGGGAGAGAAAAGAAGAAGAAATGAGAAAGAACAACGGGCTTTTCATGTGGTTGGTAACTAGATTATAGGGAGATAATTGTGAGCATATAGAGAAAATCTATGTAAAAAATGTAGTAATAAAAAAGAATAAAAGTAAGATAATGCCCGCAGGGAGGTAACAGCATACTCAGAAAATGATCTTGTGCTCAGTGCCTACAGGTATCCAATCTACTTACCATTTTGCCAGTTACATGTACTTGTAATAAAATCAGGCTAATATGTGTTTTAGCAGCTAAGTGGGATATGTATGCCACTGTTTATTGACAGCCTGTTATTTTATGTTCTAAAGGAATTTTTTAAATGATGAAATAAAGTTCAGGATTACAGTCCTTGGCAATCCCTGCCCTCAGTCAGCATTTGTAATAACATTTTATTGGAATAGGGTCATCTCCAATTTTTTATCAGAGGCTGCTTTTCTGCATGAGGCATAATAGGGTAGTTGTATCAGAGATTTATGTTCAATAAAAACATGCAATCATTACAATTTGGCGTAGAGAAGCTGTTCTCTACCCCAGCCTGCCAGACCTCCCAATGTGCTCCTTGGGGACCCTTAGCCTTACTTCGTTCTTTCCAACCTCAGCCCCCAAACAGGCATTTTTTTCTCTAACAACTCTAAACTGCTTTCTGACACACCACAGGTTGTTTTGCCATCTCCTACCTGGTCCTTCCTGAAGTATTTCCCCTCCTTTCCTGCCTGAGGAACTTCCAGCCAATCAGCAAACTGCTCAAGCTCTGGTAGCTCCTCCTCTTTTCTATCTGCATAGGAATAACCTTTCATCTTTTTACTACTTTGTAGTTTTGCTTGAGTTTCCATTCTTGAATGGATTGCATTTTACTTTTTTAGTATTTGATATCCTTTGTATTTTCCTATGTCTAATTTATCTAACTCCTAAAATAAATGATTTTGTTTGCAAAAAGATAAACAAGAATGAATAAACAAGAATAACCAAGGATGAAGAATTTAAGGGCCAGTGACAGGAGCACTTGAGCTAAATGCCCAAGGAGCTCTATGGGGAGCACACTTACCTGGATAAAAGGGGCAGGGTATGTGTCCTTTGTACAAATGACATTTTCAGTTAGCACAGTTCTGATGGTGGGAAGTTTGTCACGAGATGTTGGTTGAATGTCAATCATGGGTATGACTTGTTAGTGTGGTTTTATTTCTTCTCATCTATGGACATGTCTACATATGCCCCAACATGCAGAGTCACCTGGACATGCCTGGGGCCTGATTCTCGTCTCCCAGCTCTATCTGGCTGTTACTGATACTCAAGAGGGCTCCATGCTTGTTATTTTTTTTTTAATCTATCTATCTATCTATCTATCTATCTATCTATCTATCTATCTATCTATCTATCTATCTATCTATCTCTATCCATCCATCCAACTATCTTTAATATTAGAAAAACCATTAGAGTATTTTTAATGAGAAAACTCATTTTATTAAAATATTATCATGATATACACGATTTTATAAACAACATCATATTTTCCATCAAGAAGGAAAATCTCCTAAATTTATTTATTTATTAAATTTTTTTATTGTTATTATTATTTATGTCTTTTACATTATTGTGTATTCCACATAGGTTTCCCACTACCAATTCACCTGTGAACCATCACCATAGTCCCTTGTGCTCTTTTCTCCCCAATTTTGAGCCCTTATCTTCCCCCTCTCGCTGAATGTCTCTCTTTTATGTGGTTCCCCTATGTTCCTGTTATAAGTGAAGCCATTCGATATTTTTCTTTTTCCTTATGGCTTAATTTGCTGAGTATGATCATTTCTAGCTCCATCCATGTTGCTGCAAATTGTATGTATTTATCTTTTTTGCTGCTGAATAGTATTCCATTGTGTATATGTACCACATCTCCTTGATCCAGTCATCTATTTTTGTGCATCTGGGTTGTTTCCATGTCTTAGCTATTGTGCACAGTACTGCTATAAACATGGGGGTGCATGAATCCTTTTGGATTAATGTTATTGTGTCCTTTGGGTAGATTCCCAAAAATGGTATTGCTGGGTCATATGAAAGCTCCATTTTTAGCAGTTTGAGGAAACGCCATATGACTTTCCATAGTGGTTGGCCCAGTTTCCATTCCCATCAGCAGTGTAGGAGAGTTCTTTTTTCTCCACATCCTTGCCAGCATTTGTTGTTACCTGTTTTTTTTTTTAATGTGCACCATTCTCACTGACATGAGGTGGTATCTCATTGTGGTCTTGATTTGCATTTCCCTGATTATAAGTGATGTTGAATATTTTTTCATATACCTGTTGGCTATTTTGCTTTTTTTCTTCTTTGGAAAAGTGTCTTTTTAGCTCTTCTGCCCATTTTTTGACTGGATTGTTGACTTTGTTTTTGTTGAGTTGTGTGAGCTCCTTGTAGATTTTTGTTATCGGTCCTTTATTGGTTGTACTGTGTCCAAAGATTTTCTCCCAGTTAGTAGGGTTTGTTTTGATTAATGCCTGTTTTGCTGTGCAGAAGCTTTTTGATTTGATGCAGTTCCAGCAGTTTATCTTTTCCTTCACTTCCTTCACTTTGGGGGATATGTCTTTAAAGATTTTGCTGAGATGTATGTCATATAGAGTTTTGCCTGTATTTTCTTCTATAAATTTTATGGGTTCAGGTCTTACATCCAGGTCTTTTATCCATTTTGAGTTGGTTTGTGTGCATGATATGAGGTAGTAATCTAACTTCATTTTTTTTTTTTTGCATGTAGCAGTCCAGTTTTCCAAGCAGCATTTATTGTACAAGCTGACCTTGTTCCATTGCATATTCTTTGCTCCTTTGTCAAAGATTAGTTGTGTCGGAGGCCAGCTCCGGGCAAAGTTATTGTCGGTTTTGAGGGTGGTGGAGAAGGCGTTGGTGAAAGGAGGGAAGGGGAAGGGGAGTGAGAGACAGCACACACACCAAAGAGTGATCAGGCTGCTCTGTTTATTGCCCCAACAGAGGGGATTTTTATACCATAAAATTGGCTAGCAGGCATAGTTTCTAAAGATAGTGATTGACTACAAAAATGAGGTAAAAATAACAGGATACATATTTTTGTTAATCACATGATCAATTACATTTTGATTACAATCAGGAGGTTTCTGGGGAAAATATTTTTTTGCTTAAGGTAAATTTTCTGAGGTATAAACGTAATGATTAACCTTTGCCCTGAGCCTGGAGCCTAAAAGGCAATAACGTAATGTCCTTTTTGCCTGGAAACCAGAATTTGATCAAAGGAACCATCTTATTCCAACTCCCCGAAGTGGTTAATCACAGAAGCCATCTTATGCTGATTTCTAGAAGCAGGCAGGGGAATGTAAGGGGAGGGGAATAAATGTTTTTGTACAGGATACTAACTCGTGATCAGGCAAGAATATATACTTATCAAGAGAGCAGCTCAACACCTGGACCCAATCATGGGGTCTTGGGCAATGGAGAGGTTATGTATGCAGGCACATCTTAAGAAAGTTATAGGTCTAACTAGAAAATATTTGTGAGTCAAAATGGTTACTGGAAGAGATGTTGCCTCTTGGCTACCTAATAAGGAACTCTTCCTTGAAGGTCCTAGCTCCATTCTGCACCCTCGGGCCACTCGGGAATGCCAAGGCGCGGCAAGTTGTCCATAGATATGTGGATTTATTTCTGGGTTTTCTATTCAATTCCATTGGTCTGTGCATCTGTTTTTGTTCCAGTACCATGATTTTTAAATTATTATGGCTTCGTATATAGTTTGAAATCAGGGAGTGTAATCCCACCATTTTCTTTCCTTTTAGTCAGGAGAGCTTTAGCTATTCAGGGTTTTTTGCAGTTCGATATGAATTTCATCAATATTTGTTATATTTCTTTGAAGAATGTCATTGCAATTTTTTTTGACATTATCTGTGACTAATTTATTTATTTATTTATTTTTTATTTGTGTCTTTTACATTACTGTATATTCCCGTAGGTTTCCCACCACCAATTCACCCGTGAACCGTCACCACAGTCCCCTGTGCTCCCCTCTCCCCCGTTCTGAGCCCCAATCCTCCCCCCTCTCTCACTGGTTGACGCTCTTGTATTTGGTTCCCTTATATTCCTGTTTTATGTGAGACCATCCGATATTTTTCTTTTTCCTTTTGGCTTATTTGGCTGAGCATGATCCCTTCTAGTTCCATCCATGTTGCTGTGAATTGCATGTGTTTATCTTTTTTGAATGCTGAATAGTATTCCATTGTGTATATGTACTACATCTTCTTGATCCAGTCATCTATTTTTGGGCATCTGGGTTGTTTCCATATCTTCGCTATTGTAAATAGTGCTGCAATAAACATACGGGTGCATGTATCCTTTGAGATTAGTGTTTTTTTGTCCTTTGGGTAGACTCCCAAAAGTGGTATTGCTAGGTCGTATGGTAGCTCCACGTTTATTAATTTGAGGAAACGCCATACGGCTTTCCACAGTGGTTGGACCAGTTTGCATTCCCACCAGCAGTGTAGAAGAGTTCCTTTTTCTCCACAGCCTAGCCAGCATTTGTTGTTGCCTGTTTTTTTAATGTGCGCCATCCTCACTGGTGTGAAGTGGTATCTCATTGTGGTTTTGATTTGCATTTCCATGATTATAAGTGATGTTGAACATTTTTTCATATGGCTGTTGGCCATTTGCTTTTCTTCCGTGGAGAAGTGTCTTTTTAGCTCTTCTGACCATTTTTTGACTGGATTGTTTACTTTATTTTTGTTGTGTGAGCTCCTTGTAGATTTTAGTTATCAGTCCTTTATCAGTTGTATTGTGTGCAAAGATTTTCTCCCAATTAGTAGGGTGTCTGTTTGTTTTGATTATTGTGTCTTTTGCTGTACAGAAGCTTTTTAGTTTGATGTAGTCCCATCTGTTTATCTTTTCCTTGACTTCCTAACTGATTCCGGCCCTGTTAGGCCAATCCACCACTGAGTAGTGATGCTGTGGATATGTTGATGATGTTGTCCCTAGAGATCCTCTCCCTCTGTTTTAACTCGAAAGGTCCATAAATGGTTGTGTGGTCCTGGGTTCCAATGGTGGTGTATAGGCTGTGCTTTCCCACTGATCGTGATGGTTGGTAGTCCCAGTGCCATACGCACTCAGTTCCGAGAACCCCAGCACCGAGGCCTTGTGTATTCCCTGTAGGTTACCCACCACCAATTCAACTGTGAACAGTCACCATAGTCCCTTGTGCTCTTTTCTCCCCCATTTTGAACCCTTATCCTTCCCCTCCCTCACTCAATGTCTCTCATTTATGTTTGCCTGCTAGTTTTTGGTTTTGTTTTTTGTTGTTTTTATTTTCGCCACCTGATCTCTTATTTGGTTCCCTTATATTCCCCCTATAAGTGAAACCATTCTATATTTTTCTTCTTCCTTCTGGCTTATTTTGCTGAACATGATCCCTTCTAGCTCTGTCATGTTGCTGCAAATTGCATGTGTTCATCTTTTTTGATTGCTGAATAGTATTCCATTGTATATATGTACCATACCTTCTTGATATAGTCATCTATTTTTTTAAAGATTTATTTATTTATGCACACAAGAACTGGTGCATAGGCCAGAGATGTGGGGTGGTAAGAGGATTCATCAGAGATAGAGTGGGGAGCAGAACAGGCAGATTGACTAAAGTGCACTGCTGAGGGGAGCAGCGGGCAAGGCAGGAGAGGTCTGCTGCACCATGTGGGAATCTCCCCGGCAGGGGATCAAACTTGTGCTGCATCAGCTGTGGACAGCTTCAGAGGCCAAGACTCAACCCATTGTGCTACCAGGGAGGCCCAATTCTGTGATGAGGTTTAACTAAGCTTTTCATTGGGTCAAATGCATGGTGTGAGAAGACCAGAGTGGAAGTCCCATGACACATTTTGCATAAGGTAAAACTCTACCTCTTCTCAAATATTTCAGTGGCCATTTTAATAAATATTGCAATAACAGAATTATAGCACAAAGTATCATGTGTGTATCATGATAAATCTAGGTTCACCACTAAAACTTCAATTCCATCCTTCACCATACATTTGACCCCCTTTACCTATTTAACTTTTCCAGCCCTTCTTTCCTTCTGGTAACCACTAATGTCCTCATTGACTAAACATTTATTTTTGTTTAATTAGTTCATTCATTTTGTTTTCTCTATAAACCACATGAGTGAAATCATACAGTGTTTCTGTTTTCCCTGCCATAATTCACTAAGTACTATTTTCCCCTAGGTCCATCCATGTTGCAAATAGAAGGATTTTAACTTTTTTATATCGCTGTAGTATTCCATTTGTGTGTGTGTGTTTGTGTGTGTGTGTGTGTGTGTGTGTGTGTGTGTGTATGGAAGTTCTATTTTTAATTTTTGAAAAGTCTCCATAATCTTTTTCCTAATGGTTCTACCAATTTATATTTCCACTAACAGTATACAAAGTTTCCTTTTCTCCACATCTTTCCCAACATTCATTGTTTCTTGTCCTTTGGAGAGCAGCCATGTCATAGGTGTGAGGTGATATCTCATTGTTTTGATTTGCATTTCCCTCATAAATAAGGGATGATGAACATCATTTCAATTCTTGTTAGCCATCTCTAAGCCTTCTTTGGAGAAGCATCTGATCAGAACCTTTACAGATTTCTTAATCAGATTTTTGTTGTTGTTGTTGAGTTTTTTGAGTACTTTATATATTTTATGTTTTAATCCACTGTCCGGCACATCATACACACATATCTTCTCCCATTCAATAGTGTGGTTTTGTTGTTGTTGTTGTATTCATCATGGTTTCTTTCACTGTGTGGAGCTTTATAGTTTGGAACAGTCTCATTTGCTTATTTTTATTTTTTTTCCCCCTTGTTGTTGGAGTTGAATCCCCAAAGATATTTCTATGGTTGATGTTAAGGAGTATATCACCTATATTTTCTTCTGTGTTTTGTGATTTCATACAAGTTTTTAGTAAATTTTGAATTAATTTTTGTGCATGGTATGAGACAATGGTCTAGCTTCATGCTTTTGCATTGACTGTCCTGTTTTACCAATATCATTTATTGAACAAACTTTTCTCACTCCATTGCATGCTCTTTGGTCCTTTGTCATAAATCAGTTGTTCATATAGAGTTTATTTACAATGTATGTGTTTATTCAACTCTGGTCCATTGACCTGTGTTTCTGTTTTTATTTCAAAACTTTGTTGTTTTACCAAGTATCACTTTATGGTATAGTTTGAAATCAGGGAGCATTGCTCAGAATTTTTTTTTCTATTTGTGGTTTTTATAGTTCCAAATTCATGACTTTTGTTCTATCTGTGAAGAATGCCATTGAGATTTTTATAGGGATTACATTGAATCTGTATATTGTTTTATGTAGTATAGACATTTTAAGAATTTTTCCAATTCATGAACACAGAATATTTTTCCATAGTGTTTTGTCTTAAATATTTCAACAATGTCTTAAAGTTTTCAGTGTGGAGGGCTTTCACCTCTTTGGTTAAATTTACTTTTTAATTAATTTTGATGTGGCTGTGGGATTGTATTCCAGAAATTTCTTTTCTGCTAATATGTTATTTGCATATAAAGATGCAACAAATTTTGTATGTTAACTTTGTAGCCTGTCAGTTTACTGTATTTATTATTTCTAATGATTTCCCCCTTCCCCCCCTCCACACACACACCTCACACTCGACTGGAGGTTTTGGGATTTTCTATGTATTCTATGTATTCATGTATTACACAAATAGGGATATTTTTACTTCTTCCTTTCCAATTTGGGTACCTTTTATATAATTTTCTTGCTTGACTGCTCTATCTAGGAGTTCCAACACTATGTTAAATAGTAGTGGTGAGAGTGGATGTCTTTGTCTTGCTTCTGATCATATTCTTTCTTTGTATTAAACTCTTGTTAGTTTCATACTGTGTGTCTTGATGTAGGCCTTTTTGCATTTATGTAACCAAGTTTTCTTTTAGC
>PVIJ01000743.1:38383-236590 GCA_004024925.1 Scalopus aquaticus
CATTCATTGGCCTTACTCATTAGCTCCTGGAAGCGAGATATCCTTGAAACAATGAAGTGTCCTTGCCCCTCAAGGGCTAATGTTTGAACAAAGAACAACTAACCCCTTCCCCTATTTCCCTTCCTGGCCTGATAAAATCAGCTTAGATTAGTTCCTTCCGAGATTAGCATAAAGATGTTTCTTTTATCATTGGTCTTGGCTTCAGACAATAGGTATGGAGACAGCAGCTTCCACCCTAGGCCTAGGGCAAACGTTGAAGATTATGTCCTTTACCTTGCCGAAATTTACCTTAGATAAGAGACATTCTTCAAAAGTTCCTTAATTTCCCCTCAAACTATGTAATTGCTTATGTATTTGAATATCTGTAATCACCCTGTCATTGCCGGTAGTTAATTCTTCTCATGCTTTAAAAACCCTGTTCTCCAAGAATAAAGTGGAACGGCCTGATCAGACTCTCTGGTGTGTGCTGTCTCCCGCTCCCCACCTTCTTCTCCCCACTCGCTCCCCACCCCCTTCTCCCCACTGAACCCACCGCCGCCGACGCTTTCCCCACCACCCCCGGGTACCCAACCTCGGTCGGAGCCGGCCTCCGACATTTAGCTTCATGAACTTGTATACTTAATTATTTCTTTAGCTGTAGGAAGTTTCCCTTTATTATTTCTTTGAATAAGTTCTCTATTCAGCTCTTTCTTCCCCTTCTGGGAAGAGTTGACTTTCTTCATGGTGTCTGAAAGTTCTTGAATTGCCTCTCTTCTTTCTTCTTCCTCTTCCTCATCTTATTTCCTCTTTTCTCCTCCTCTTCTTTCTTCGTCCTCTCATTTCTCCCTTCCTTCTTCATTCTCCTTCTTCTTCTTCCTCTCTCTCTTCTTCCATCTAGGTGCTTAGTGCGTTACTACCTTTAAGGTCACTGACCCAGTCCTCTGTTTGGTCTATTCTACTTCCATAGTTTTTTCTAGAGTTCTGGAACTCATTTATTGAGCTCTTCACCTCTGGAATTTCTCGTGTTTTCTTTTTTAAAGCTTAATTTTATACTTTTTCTTCACTGATTTTATTTTCTTCACTGATTTTACTTTCTTAATTTATTTTATGTTATTTCAGCTTGTTATTTTCTTGAATTTTGTTGGATTTTTTGACTAATTTTGGTGAGTTTTTTTTGTATTTCTTGGAGTTGCCTTTCTGAATTCTTTTGTATAACTTTAACTTGTCTGAGTTTTCCTCTATCTTTTTAAATTTCTTTATTATGGCAGTTCTGAACTTTCTGTCTGATAGGGTGATATATTCTTCCATATTTTAGTGTTTGGTTTCTGAAGAGTTGTTCTCCCCTTGTGATACACTCTTGAGGACTTTTGTTGCTATGTTATATCTTTTTGTCTGCCCATTTTGCTATTTAAAGTCTCCCTAATTTTTTAAATGTCTGTAGCAGTAACTTATTGAGTTAAGCTATTTTACTTTTCTTACAGGTGGTTCTGGTGAGTTTATTTTATTTTTCATCTTTCCTGTCTAGTGTGTGTACGCAGATCTTTGCAGTTGCTAAGTTAGCAAGGTGGGGGAGGGGCCTGAAGCAGTCCAGATGCTGGTGTGGGTGAGTTGAAGTGTGGTTGGCTCATGTTTGTGACACTGCCAATATCCCTTTCCTTTGCTGTTTAGAATGAGAGCCTCAGCAGCCCCTATGCTCTCAGTGTGTCTCATGAGTTAAGCACCAGTCCATGGGGTAAGGAAAGGGGATGGTAAAACAGAGTGTTTGCTCTGTTCTTATCTTTTCCAGAGACACAGACTTTGTGGAGCACCCCAGCTCCTCAACAAGGTTTTCATCTCCTTCAAGGGTGTGTCTTTATCAAACTCAACCCCTATTCCCTAGAGCCCCTAAATAAGTCAGCAGCACTGGCACCCATCTCTTTCTCCAGACCACAATCTCTGGGTTCCTCTCTCCACCCATCTTCTGCCCAGTGAAGTGTGAATCTTCTCAGTGGCATCTTTGCTGATATCTGTATCAGTCTATGATGTCTAAAGGGTGCTGAAGTCCCACATTCAATTGAGGGACTCTGTCAGCAGAGGTCCATCAGGTATGATATCACCCTCCAACAATGCAGATGGATAAGCCCAGGCCTAGCTATCCACTGTCCATGGTTTGATCTGCTGGGAATCTGAGGAATTGACCAAAGGGCCTTCTTCTCAAATCTGTAAAGAGACTCTTGAGAACTTCTTGTCAAAACTAAAAATACAGCAGTGAATGCAGGGTTTATTGATAAATGAAAGAGCAAGGGAAGAGAGCTCTGGGGAGACCCAACAGGACATGAGAGGCTCTCTGAGTTCTTAGGGCTTGGAGTTTATGTAGGTTGTAGGGCTGGGGGTTGAGAACAAAGAATTTAACTTTATTGGCTGAGAGAGCTAGGAAAGAGGACTTGACATAAGTCCATTTCTTGTTGCTAATTGTGGGTACCAATCAGAGGCACTTGCAAGGATCATGAACATCTTCTGGGGTTTTATAAAGCATGTTATTCCCACAGGTCCAGTTTGAACTGGTCTGGTATCAAGATTTGTAACTCCCTCTTTTTGCAATAGCCAGGTTACTTAAACTGTAAAGAGACAGTACAGAAATGTATAAGCTGGAGACTCACTAATTAAATCTAGTAAGAAAAACAATGGGCCAAGGAAATTTATGGTGATATGTTTAACCCTTTATTTAATCAAGGGGAAGAGCGAAGTTCTGTCTGTCATGGGACCCTTCCTATCTCATCTCTACACAGTGTTCTTCGAATGTGCTGCTCTGAGCTACAGCCAGTGGGGATCAGGTCCTGTTGTTTCTGCTGCCAGGGCCTGCAGGGAACTGAAGGGTCTGTTCTACTACCTCCCAGGCCACTAGTTGCCAGACCATTGCTCCTGATATGTACTGTAGATACCTGTTTTTCCTTCAGAGGCTATTGGCTTTGTTTTCCTGCTATCTAGTTATGAGTATATGGAGTAGGAGAGCCCAGCTTCTTCACTTTACCTCCATCTTACTCCTAACTCAAGCTTTCATTTTTGGGAGATTTATGATTACTATTTCAATTTCCTTAGTCATGATCTGTCAAGATTTTCTACTTTTTCTTGATTCAGTCTTGGAATGTTGTATGTTTATATGAATTTGTTCATTTCTTCTGGATTGTTCAATTTGTTGCCATGTACATGTTCATAAAACTATTATATTCCTTTGCATTTCCACATTATATATGTTGTAAGTTCTCCCCTTTCATTTCTGATTTTATTTGTGTGCTTTATTTCTTCTTTGTGAGTTTGAATAAAGGTTTGTCTATTTTGTCTGTCTTTCTTAGAATCAGCTTAAGGTATCATTGATCCCGTGAGTTGTCTCTTTTTTTCTGTTTCTCTCCTTTTCCACTGCTTTTAAGCTGGATCAGGGCAAGATACCTTGTAATTTGGTCAATGTTCTTTGATGTAATAGAAAAACACTTTGTTTTTTAATGACATATAAGGATTTATAAATAATAATTTATCAAATAGGTCATCTTTGAAACACAGTGAACTTCTGTGATTCTTAAAACACTTAAAATTAGAAATGAATGACTTTTTATGAAAGTGATAAGCACAGGAATGTTATTGTTTTTCTGTAGATAAGGAACCAATTCATTTGGTTAATACTTACTAAGTACCAAATACATATTAGGCACTTTCTAGACATGGGAAATAAAGCAGTACACAAAACAGACAAAATCCTTGTGACTATGAATATTATATTTTGGCAGCACACAGAGACAATATAACTTTTAGATATTAATTTAAAGACAAACAATAAGGAACTTTCTATGAAACACTAAAATTTCAAATTGGTTCAATAATCTAACTAAAAATTTTTCTTCAAAATGTTCAAGTGTTAGTTCATAAAGAGGCCACTCTGGAAATAATTCAATTATCTTTTTCCTAGATATAATAAAATGCAAAAGAGACAGAAGTCCCTCCACTTCTCAGCAATGTCCACTTTGCATGAATCCCAGGACCTCTAAAGACAAGCTCTTAGCTATGGTTCCAGGTGAAGCTTTCCTGTGTACCAAGCCGACCATTGACTCATCCTTGAAACCGAAGAACCTGAATATTCTGGAAGAGAATGGTTCTCTGTCCCTTTTTACCCAAGATTTCAGGTCACCCTTAGGCTCCCTCTCTTTGAATATGACAGACCAGTTTGGAAATGAAGCTAATATGGTCTGCAGTATCCAAAAGCCTTCAAGGACATCATCCATTACATTCACCAAAGAAAGTAACTTCATCATGCTAAATAAACCATTTTCAACATTTCTGGTGTGTAACATAGACAACAGTGACATTCAGACAGTGTGGCAAGTTCTGGCTTTGTACAGTGACTCTCCACTGATACTAGAGAGGAGCCACTTGCTCACAGAAATACCACAACTCTGTTACAAATATAAACAGGTGGCTCCTAATCCTGAAGACATCTTTACAAACATAGAGGCTGTTCTCAGAGCTGATCCCTCTTGGTTAATGCAAGACCAAATTTCCTTGCAGCTAAACAGAGATGCCACCACACATAGTACACTGCAGATAAGATACTCTAGTGGTGCTCAAGTCACTTTACCAAGTGTCGAAATGAAGCCTGACAAATATAAATGGACCATGATTTCCAGGAATAATACTACTAAGTTGGAACATACTGTTTTGGTTGGTGGGACCATTTACCTAGACTGCCCAGGTCAAGGAGACCCTACTCCACATTTGGAGTGGCTTCTAGCTGATGGGAATAAAGTGAGAGCCCCTTATGTGAGTGAGGATGGGCGAATCCTAATAGATAAAAGTGGGAAATTGGGACTCCAGAGAGCCGATAGGTTTGACTCAGGCATGTACCATTGCATAAGCACCAATAATGATGATGCAGATATTCTCACCTACAGGATAACTGTGGTAGAGCCCTACATAGATGCCTACAAGGAAAATGGGGTTCATCTCACAGTTTTCACTGGTGAAACAGTGGACCTTCCCTGTCATTCTACTGGCAACCCAGATGCCTCTGTTAGCTGGGTTCTTCCAGGAAATATTGTGCTCTATCAATCCTCAAGAGACAAGCAAATTCTTAACAATGGCACATTAAGAATATTACAGATAACTCAAAAAGACCAGGGTCATTATTGTTGTGTAGCAGCCAACCCATCTGGAGTTGATTTTTTGATTAACCAAGTTTCAGTCAAAATAAAAGGCCAAAGGCCAGTGGAGTATAATGGAGAAACAGACGGATCTGGACTTAATGAGCTTGATCCCACTGGGGCTGAGACTAGAAAACAAGTTGCAAACACAGGTAAGAAGCATAATTATTGGGAGTCAGTACACCAGCGGCATGGAGATGCAACAAGCCGGCGTTTTAAGGAGCATAGAAGGCATTTCCCTCTCTCTGCACGGAGAATTGACCCACAACACTGGGCCACACTTTTGGAGAAAGCTAAAAAGAATACTATGCCAGAGAAGCGAGAAAACACCACAGTGAGGCCACTTCTACCATCCACCCAACACCTGGAAATACATGTCAAGGAACTAGACTCTTCAGGCATGCTCCCAACAGAGGAGGAATTTATGATCCTGGCAACTGAAGCTCCTATTGTTCTAATAAGGACAATGACAGCTGATGCCAGAAAAATATCCGTTAGCCCTGTGACAAATATTATTACTGGCACTGGCACTGATATCTCCCCAATTGTGACTTCACAACTATTACCTGAAAAGCCTGAAAAGCCGATAGATTTCAAACAGTCTATTAAAACTACAGCCATGCCAAAGGATATAAACCCAACCACATCAAGCAAAATGCAAAGCACAACCAGCCTAAATCTACCCACTCTATTTCCAATCCTCTCTGAAGTGACTGAATTCCAGTACAGTGACCTCATAGGGAAAAAAAGAGAGAATTTTCAAAGTGTATCCCAAATACCAGTGGCAACAATGATCAAAGATGTCAATATCAAAATGTCTAGTAGTACTAATACCAAAGCACATATATTCTTAGGGTCAGTAAATGCCAGAAATAATCATCAGACACCTGTGACACTAGACAGCAAGCCTAGGAGCAATCATGTCCATTCTCACAGTATTCAAAAGCTTGGCCCCTCCAGGGTCCCCCTGGACCCATACATTGCTATTCATTCTCATGTACAAATTCCGAGAAAAAATATAACTAATATCCCACTGTCTAGACGCTTTGGAAGATGGAAGAAAATTTTGGGGAGGGGGCGAATCATCAGCCCACATAAAACTCCAATTACCCGACAGCACAGTTACAGCTTTGCAAGGTCAACATTCAGGGGTTCTTCTGAAGAAAGCACTACGGCATTGTCAGCCACAGAGCTCAACAGGGTGTGCCCAGCCTGTTCTCCCAGAGAAAGGATCACCACCACTGCAACAGCACTGTCTTTTCCAAATTCTTCCCCTGTCACCATATCTAAAGCTGACATTGCCAGAGTCACAACAGGGGAGTCTACAAGTCCAGTCTACAATCCATCATTGCTACGTGAGAACAAACAACATGTGGATATTGAGAAAACAACACGCATACTAAAATATCTCAGTACTGAAAGTACACAAATGACTCCAACTGGTACAATCAGATCTCATAACCCAACATCCATATCTTTGGAAAAATCTCTTATAACAGATACCAGTTTCCCAAGTGTGTGTAACACAAGTGAAGCTAAAAGAGATTCAGTGATTACACTGCCACTTCCAGGTCCTACCACCAACTTGTCTATGCCTACTCCTAAAGCCATTACAAGATTTTCAAGAAGGAAAATTCCCTGGCATCAAAGCTTTGTAAATAATCATATCCACAAAGAGAGGTTGAAGAATCCGTATAAATTTGGTTTGCAAAAAAGCAAAGCCACAGTACTTCCTAAAATAATTCCTTCTTTACCCACAAATAAAGTTTCACCCTTTGATTTCACAACACTCTCAGCAAGTGTGATGCATGTTCCATCTATAACTTTGGCTGCCACTCACCACAATACCACCGAACTACACATTCCTACGAGTCTCCTGAAAATGAAGAGACTGCCCTTCCCACTCATTTATCCTACTCTTCCTACTGATTCAAGTAAAGAGTCAAGTACAGATTTCATATCAATGCAAACAGTCGTGTTGACAGCTATTCCTACAGCACCTCCATCTATCACTACCAACAAACCCCAAATAGGCAAACCCAGAGCATGGAAAGTACAAAGGAAAAAGGAGCCTCAGAAGGACAGGAATGACCCAAACAACACTTCTGGTCAGAATTCTGGCTTCACTACATCCACCACTATGATCCCTCCTGTTCTAACAAGAGCTGAAACTCCAACCAAGTCCAGAGTCTCTGCTTTTCGTCATTCCCCCCTAGAAAACACAAAAGGAATTCCAAGCACAATTGGTGTTCATCCGAGAAACCTTAATCTGACAGATATAGTCGAAGAACTATTTCAAGGGAACACTCAGACTTTGAAGAATGCAGCTGCTTCTGAAACAATTTTGTCCAGCAGACGACAGCAGAGTACCCAAAGTAGGGCAACAGTCATTAGACACTCAACCATGCCGTCACTCCTGAGCAGCAGCGCCACTCCAGTGCCACTCCTCACCACCCCTCCCTTGAGTAATCAGAGTACAATCACTGACAATGCGGCAGCTCCTACTTTCAGGATGACAAATACAATGATGAAGCCACATGAAACCTCAAGGCACAACGCTAGTCCCCAGCAGTTAGCAGCCGATGTTGCAACATCTCCCACGGCTCAGTCAAAGTTCACCAAATTCACAAGTGGAACCACCCGCCTTATCTACTCCACTCTATTATTTTCTACTCCTATACCAGCTCTAAAAAATGTTAAGCCACAGAACTCTAAATTGACTCCCTTTCCTTTGTCAGAAAACTACTTTGGGCACAAGTCATACCCAGAAATTGTTGAAAAAGGCCAAAAGCCAGTCGTGAGTGTGTCGCTTGCTCGAGGCTTGCCAGAGGATACCATTCACACTCCAAACTGGAATGGACAGAAGAATGCAAAGAAAAGTGGCTTTGATAAGATACCCATTCAAGAAATAACAACTTCTGAACTTTCCTTTGACCCTTTGTCTAGGGATATATTTGAAAGACCCAGAATAGTTGGAGGAAAAGCAGCAAGTTTTACTGTTCCAGCTAGCTCAGATGCCTTCCTTCCTTGTGAGGCTGTTGGAAACCCTTTGCCCACCATCCACTGGACCAGAGTCTCATCAGGTATTTGAAACTATTTCTTTATACTTACTTTCCTTTAATTATTAGACAAGGAAAAGGATTATGTTATGTTCAGGATTACCTTTCCAAAGAATCAACACCAGTTTCACGTTTCTCCAGGATACAGCAACTATTAATACCTTCATCTGACATTCACATGGCTTTATTCATTAGGTTTTAAAAGACAGGTTAATTAAGAACATTTTTTTGAAATGCTCTGAAGGCAGGTCCAAAGAAGTAGGATTTAGTCACCGTGTTGAGCCATCTGGCTTTTAACTTAAAATTATGAGGATAAAAGAATCCAGGAATAAATTTGGCAACTGAAGACTAGGTATCCTAATTTTATTTATTTATTTATTTATTTTTTAAAAAAGATTTATTTATTTATGCATACAAGCTGGGGGACAGGCCAGAGGCATGGGGTGGCGAGAGGGTTCACCAGAGACAGAGTGGGGAGCAGAACAGGCAGATCAGAAATACACTGCTGAGGGGAGCAGCGAGCGAGGCAGGAGAGGTCTGCTGTGCCATGTGGGAAGCTCCCTGGCTGGGAATGGAACTCGTGCTGCAGTGGCTGCCAATAGCTTCATAGTGCTGAGACTTAACCCCTTGCGCCACCAGGGAGGCCCTAGCTATCCTAATTTTAAATGTTCTCAGTAGCTTAAGAAAAAGGGAGCTTTCCTCCTGAGACTTCTACTTGAACAATTTGTTTTCTAGCTAAACATTGATTATCTATGGCTATAAACTTCTTTCTTTTTGTCAGGACTTGCTCTGTCTAGAGAGAAACAGAATAGCAGGTTCCAGGTGCTTCCCAATGGCACCCTGTCCATACAAAGGGTGGACATTCAGGATCGTGGACAGTACTTGTGCTCAGCATCCAATCCCTTTGGCACAGACCACCTTCACGTCACCTTGTCCGTGGTTTCCTATCCCCCCAGGATCCTTGAGAGCCAAACCAAACAAATCACAGCTCATTCTGGAAGCACTGTGGAATTGAAGTGTAGAGCAGAAGGGAGGCCAAGGCCTGTGATTTCCTGGATTCTGGCAAACCAAACAGTGGTCTCAGAATCATCACAGGGGAGTAGGGGGACCGCCCTGGTGACATCTGATGGAACATTGGTCATCCACAATCTCAGCATTTATGACCGGGGCTTTTACAAATGCATGGCCAACAACCCCGCTGGGCAGGACTCCGTGCTTGTTAAAATACAAGTGATTGCAGCCCCACCTGTTATTCTAGAGCAGAAGAGGCAACTCATTGCAGGGATCTGGGGTGGAAGTTTGAAAATGCCCTGTACTGCCAAAGGAACTCCTCAGCCCCGTGTTCACTGGGTCCTCTCCAATGGCAGTGAAGTGAAACCATTACAGCTCATCAATTCCAAGCTATTTTTATTTTCAAATGGAACTCTGTATATAAAAAATATAGACTCTTCAGACAGAGGCACTTATGAATGCATTGCTACCAGCTCTACTGGCTCAGAGAGAAGGGTGGTGACTCTTAGCCTGGAAGAGCAAGAAACCATGCCCAGGATAGAATTTGCATCTCAGAAACGGATTGAGGTGAATTTGGGAGACAAACTACTTCTGAACTGCTCAGCCATTGGGGAGCCCAAACCCAAAATAATCTGGAGGCTACCATCCAAGGCTGTCATTGACCAGCAGCACAGGTAAATGACACCTTTTTATTTCCATTTTATCTGTTCAGCTGCACAACTTCTGAAATGTAAAAAGTGATACAGGGAGGCTCATAGCAGTCATTTTAGAGGCCATAAACTCTGTGCATAAAAGTAACACTCTCTAGAGACTTAATCATTTTAAGATCATTTGAATGTAAAAACCAAGTTTCTTAAGGGCCTACTTGAGTTTATTTATAGAATAAAAATCTCCTTTGCCTCCATGCTTGTAAGAGTTTGCAAATGGTAACTGTGTAAAGGTATTCATAATCTCTCTATCCAAGAAGAGTGTGGAATTTTTGTAATACAAGCAAGGTTTTGAAGAGATGCACTCCATTTCACTCTTTAAGAGTCACCTATAAGAATTTTAAAGTTTAGTATAATCTACATTTAATTTCATCAATACTGGCTTTGATATGACTTTATGAAAGTCAGAACATTAAGGCCTTCACAATGTGAGATGTATTCAGGACCCCCATCACTCCTATGATGCCAGACACCTCTATTTATATATCATACACACACACTTTCTTTAATATACAGTTATAGACACAGTGACATTCTTACCTGGTTTTCTGTATAGATCAAATCCTCTCTTTGAAAAGTAATAATTATAGTTTATGAGTCATTAGTTTTTGCCATTTGCACATAAAAAAATTTAAAAATGGAACCAGCACTTTTATAATGTATCACAATACTCTACATTTGGGTTTTTTTTTTAAAGATTTATTTATTTATACATACAAGCTGGGGTATAGGACAGAGGCGGGGGGCGGCGAGAGGGTTCACCAGAGACAGAGCGGGGAGCAGAACAGGCAGATCAGAAATCCATTGCTGAGGGGAGCAGCGGGCGAGGCAGGAGAGGTCTGCCGCACAATGTGGGGTTCTCCCTGGCTGGGTGTCGAACTAGCGTCGCCGGTGCCGACAGCTCCACAGCACAGCGCTCAACCGCTGCGCCACCAGGGAGGCCAATACTCTACATTTGTTGAGAAAGAGACTTGAATTGTTTGACTTGGTTAACAGTTAGGCTATGAAAGGCTGTCCACACTTTTCTCTCAAGTTTTACCTACCGGCTTAGCTTATGTTGCCAAAAATTAGATATTTACATGGATAATTACCTATGGGTGTTCTTGATTGTATTTCTAGCACCAAGTTGATTTCCACTAGTCTTTCTGTAATACTAAATTTAATTTCACCAGGAACAATCTGCCATCTGGTGGCCAATGTGGTAATAGCAGGCATACTGTGGCTTCAGAGAGAAAAAATAGTCCTTACAGGTCAACCTAATGCAGAGACCAGCACCACTTAATACCTGCAGCAAAGGAAAGGTGCTGCATAGCAAGCTTTGATTATCTTATGTTAGCATTTTCTTCCTTTATAACAAAGTAGAACTTATTTTCTAGCCAAATACTATTGGTTTTGTTATTAATATATCTTTACAAAGTGCTATCTGGCATCTTTTCTGAGCAAGTAAGTTTGTGATAGAAGTTTTTTTTTTTTTTTTTTTTTACCAACATGTACCACAAAATGGTCATTTAATAGATAAAATGATCAAGTAAGTTATGTGTATAGGAAACCAGTATTTCTAATACTTTCTCACCATTAAAATGATTTTTTAGAAATAATTGCCATGAAGAGATTCACTTGAAGTCCATTAATTTGAAGAAATACTACTTGTTAGACTAAATTATACCTCTACAGTTAGATAATTTCATCTTTCAGGAAATGGCTTAGTAGTAAATAAGATAGTACTGATTTTAATTTCATTTTACCTGTTTAATAAACTGTCCATATAGCTGATCCTGTGTTAATCAGACAACTCTCTCACCCTCTTCCTAACTGCAGCACACTCAAATCAGTCTTCTTTTCTTAGAGTTGGCATTCATATCCACGTCTACCCAAATGGATCCCTGTTCATTGCCTCAGTAACAGAAAAAGATGGTGGTGACTACGTGTGTGTGGCAAGGAACAAAGTGGGGGATGACCTGGTACAGATGCATGTTGGCCTAAGACTGAAACCTGCCAAAATTGACTACAAACAACATTTTACAAAACAAGTGTTTCATGGGAAAGATTTCCAAGTCGACTGCAAAGCTTCTGGCTTGCCAGAGCCCAAGATATCTTGGAGTTTGCCTGATGGAACAATGATAAACAAGAGAATGCAAGCTGATGACAGTGGCCACAGGACCAGAAGGTACACCCTTTTTGATAATGGAACCTTATATGTCAATAAAGTAGGGATAGCAGAGGAAGGTGATTATACCTGCTTTGCCCAGAACACTCTAGGGAAGGATGAGATGAAGGTGCATCTGATAGTGATAACAGCTGCCCCTCGGATCAGGCAGGGTTACAAAACCAACATGAGGATCCGTGCTGGAGACACAGTCTTCCTTGACTGTGAGGTCACTGGGGAGCCCAAACCAAAAATATTTTGGTTGCTGCCTTCCAATGATGTGATCTTATTTTCAAAGGACAGGTATACATTTCATTCCAATGGGTCTTTGTCCATCAACGAAGTGAAACTGGTTGATTCAGGAGAGTATGTGTGTATAGCCAGGAATCCCAGTGGGGATGACACCAAAATGCTCAAACTGGATGTTGTCTCCAAGCCTCCACTGATCAATGGTTTGTACACAAACAAGACTGTTATTAAAGCCACAGCTGTGAGGCATTCCAAAAAACATTTCGATTGCAGAGTCGAAGGGACACCATCCCCTCAAATCATATGGATCATGCCTGACAACATTTTTCTCACAGCCCCATACTATGGAAGCAGAATTACAGTCCATAGAAATGGAACTCTGGAAATTAGGAATGTGAGGCTTTCAGATTCAGCTGACTTTATCTGTGTGGCCCAGAATGAAGGAGGACAGAGCGTGCTGGTGGTACAGTTAGAAGTACTAGAAATGCTGAGAAGACCGACATTCAGAAATCCATTTAATGAAAAAGTAGTCACTGAGCTTGGAAAGACGACAGCATTGAATTGCTCTGTTGATGGAAACCCACCACCTGAAATCATCTGGATTTTACCAAATGGCACACGATTTCCCAGTGGACCACCAAATCCTCAGTCTCTCATAGCAAGCAATGGTTCTTTTATCATTTATAAAACAACCCGTGATGATGCAGGAAAGTATCGGTGTGCAGCGAGAAATAAAGTTGGCTATATTGAAAAATTAATTGTATTAGAAGTTGGCCAGAAGCCAGTTATTCTTACTTATGCACTAGGCACAGTTTACTGCATCAGTGGAGAATCTTTTTCACTGGATTGTGTAACGGATGGAATTCCTAAGCCAAATATCAAATGGGCTGTCCCCAGTGGTTATACAATAGATAGGCCTCAAATTAAGGGAAAATACATACTGCATGAAAATGGCACTTTAGTCATTAAAGCAGCAGCGGCTTATGACAAAGGTAACTATATTTGTCATGCTCAAAATAGTGTTGGCTGTGCCCTGATTACTGTGCCAGTTATGGTTGTAGCCTCCCCTCCCCGAATTACCCATCGCTCACTCAGGAACATCTCCATAAGGACAGGACAGGCTGTTCAGCTGCACTGAGTGGCAGTGGGAGTCCCCAGACCAGAAATCACATGGGAGATGCCTGCCCACTCCCTGCTTGTAAATAAAAGGAGGACACACAAAATAGAGCTTCTTCACCCACAAGCTACATTAGTTATTCAGAACCCTCAAACCTCAGATTCTGGAATTTATAAATGCACAGCAAACAATCCACTTGGCAGTGACTATGCAACAACTAACATCCAAGTAATATAACATGAAAGAAAATTGCTTGAACAAAGTCAACATCCGGACAGAGTTTATTTTTTGGAAGAATGTTTAATCAAAGGCAGCCATAGGCATGTAAATGAATTGAATACATTTACAATATTAAATTTATAATGGACATGCAAAAAACAACTTTGTAAATAAATGCATTGTGAACTGATACTGATTTCTTTAATGGATCTCAAAACAAACTTTTAACTTAAGGCACTTTTATTTTGCCAACAAATAACAATGAACATTAAGGAAAAACTGTCCATCACAAAATAACAAATGGCTAAAGTACCTGAATTCATTAAAAAATGGACTTTTTTCTTTCATTACCAGTTGCCTAGTGTCCACTTCGACCAATGTTACAAGCATGGCACTGAGAACAGAGACAGTGAAAAAGATTAAATTTGCAGCCTTAATGTAAATTTACCATCTTGATGTCTGAATATTGTGTGGTTGGCTTATTAATATTTTACTAAAATCTATAGGAAATAAACACGGAATGTCTGGATTATGATTCACTACTTTGTGCACCTTTGAAAATTTTCATTGATGGGGAATGCAAAACTTTTTAAATAACTGCACTTAAAAATAAATGCAGGCTAATTTATTCACATAGAAGCAGTAACTTTACACCTGCGTATCATAAAATGTGAAAAGGAGACTGATTACAATATTGTCCAAATAGATGCATCAAAAAGTTTTAAAAAATACAATGAAACTTCTTTTATAGTTCAGCTGCCACTGATTAGGAGCTCTTTAACGAAGAAAATTTTCTGAGGGGCAACCACTGCTTTGTGAGCATTTTATTTGGTTAAATACTAATCCTTTCTGTAATGGGAAAATGCTTAGGAAAATGTAGATTTAATATGTATAATGAGGTTTCACTGTACTTCAAATTTGATCAATCCTACCAAAAACCATTACTTTGTATAATTCATCGATATTTAGTTATATTTATTTATTTGTATTACATGCTCAATTCAACCTAAACTGATTTGGGGGACATTACCTCATTCATCTTTTCTAATTCTAGAGGCTGGGATTCCCTAGTGCAATTTCTCCAGCATCTATTTAAAATTTGACTGTTATTTAAGAATTATAGAAGCCTTAATAAGTGAAAAGAAGAAAATAACATCAGTCTTGCTCAGTGATCACAGTACACAAAACTGAAAAGTCTGTCAGCATTGCCAATCATTTGAGATAGATTGGGGAGCTCATTTCATTGTGTTTTCATCACCAACTCTCAGCTGGTCCACCTAAGAGTTGGCCTAATTGTTGTCACACAATTTGTATCCCGTGGCCACAAGAGCTGAAAGGACACACATGCTAACAGTCATGTCCCCCTGCTTCTAGACTAAGAGGAGTAAATAAATTGAGAAATGCAAGAATGAGTCTAGAGTGTCTTAGGGCTTCTTAATGTCCAACTCTTTTCAATTTCAAATCTTTAAGAGAATTTAGTATCTCCATCTTTTCCTAAAATAATTTCCTATCTATTCTAGCAAATTACTACTTTCTGCCAAAAGATAGGGCTTTCCCGGGCGATTATTGTAATGCAAAGTAATGTATCTGCTAACCTCTGGGGATAGCGCACTGAGGGGAAGGAAATGTGATGACTAGATTAAACGTCCTCCCAGTTGTTTTCTTTATAACACACAGGAGGAAACCAGTTCAAGGATTTCCCTCAACTTTTCGTAGGATCTTTGAGTTATATGGCCTTGCTATCACTTAGCTTCCTCACCTTAATAAAAAGACACAACGAAAAGGATGTACCTGGCAGATTACATGTGCAAAATGATTAATAAATTAATTTCCCTAACTGAAAGATATAAAGTGCATACAAATGCTATGCAATTACAACACTCGTCTTGAAAGAGTATTACTGCTGTTTGCAATATTGAGCTAAAAGTGTGGTTTGAACTGAAAATTGGCATTTTTTTTTTAATACCAATAATCACTGAAAAGAGAAGACAACGATCAAGACAAAACATGACTCATTCACTAGGCACAACATTCACATTTAGGTTGTTTTGCCAAGGCAGTTGTTTTATGGATATATTACTTTGAAGAAAAATAACTTCGTAACTTCTAAGAATGATCTAAAAAGAAAAAAAACCTGATACAAAACCAGCTGAAATGTCAAGATTTATCTTCTGAAAGAAGATAGAATATGTTATTTAGTGAAAAGAATGGTCTTTAATGTTTTGGCAAAGTCTTTTCCAGCCCAGAGTAAACACGAAATGAGCAGGCTGGAGTGAAATAGTTCACAGTGTACAAAGCAGTTCACATGGATGCTGCCACAGCAAAGTAAGCGGACATGTATTTGAGGTTGTTGGCATGTGTCAAACTTTGCAATGAGTAACTCACCTAGGAAGATATAAATTATTTATATAATGATTTGCAAAAGAAATGAACTACTAAATTTATACTCACTATATTTAAAAAATAGTTCTACATGGTTTGCACATTATAGACAAATCTATTCACAGTATGCTTGACTACATTACATGTAATATAATATGGCAAAAGAAATGAATTAACACAGAACAAGGGAATATCCCCCACCTATGTTTTAAAATGCCCTGCAATTTTCACATTCAAAATTTTATGCATCTAAATCTAAAAAAATATCATATGGAATACTCTTAAGTTACACAAACTGATAATAATTTACTGTATTTTTTTACTCTAATAGGAGCAAATTACCACATACTCGAACAAAGTTAAAATAGTTACTATTTCTTTATAATAAATTTGATGTATAATTTACTTGTGCTTTTTGCACCAATTTATAAATACAGTATATGCAATACACAACCAAGACTGACACCAACATTAATAATTGAAAATAGCAAATACTTACCATACAAAATAAACAGCAAATATATCTTTTTTGAAAACCATAGCCTTCTGGACTTTGGGGCCAGGTTCTCTGGAAACCAGGTCAAGGTCACACTGGAATCTCAGGCTAGATGTGAGATCTTTTTTCTCAAGTTGGCATGAGGTTCAAGAGAACCGAAACTGGACAGTCATTTTTGCCAAAATCTGGTAATAAATAATTGGAATAATTCCACTGTGGTCTGGGCCTTTAGAATTAACATGGTGAATCTCACAAAGACTCTAGTCAATGATCTTGCCACTGAAAACAAATTCGATGTCTAACTTCTTCTAATAGGCTCTCAGATATCTTAAGCTCACTCTCACAAAAATGTGGTTTAGGTTCTTGGTCTAAGAAGTTTAAGTACTAAGAAACAATCTGCTTCAGCACCTTTTGACCACAACAAAAGCAAAAAGAAATCCTACACAAATAAGAACAAAGTTTATAAAGTGCTTATGAAATTACAAACATTTCAAATTAGAGCCAACACAAATAAATGTCCGTTTCACCATCAAAGGTGAATGCAGAATAAATGGGTCACTTTTCTGTCAAGATCTGACCTGACTTTCAAATCAGTAGCTTGGTTTGGGAGAATGTGAAAAAAAATCACTAATGAATACATAAATATTTTAAATTTCACAACAATTGATTCTTTCTATGAGACTCAAAAAAAAGCACCAGTTTCAAAGATCTGCTACCAATCTCTTCATGAAGTAGAAATGATGCCATTTTATAACCTGTTTTAAAGCTGAATGCAACTAAAACAAACCACATACCCTCCTCTGCTTTTTGTTTAAAGTTTAACCTTTGTATGTAATGCACAATAAAATATAGGAAAACTTCAAATAAATGAAATAACAATGGGGACTTTTCTAAAAATGATGAATGCATTAAATCTGATGTTCTAGTTTTCAGTTCAAACACAAAACTTCATGTCTTGTCCTCTTCCAGATTCAGAAGTGTGATGGGTGCCCATAGGAAGTCACTCCTTGCTGTGGCTGGTTACCTAATGAGAAAAATTAATTTATATAAAATTACAGGTGTAAAATTGTGCCACGGATGGATATTACCCTCTTGGCATTGCTCTCAGCCCCAGCCACAGGAACAGAGGAACAGACTGCCAGGCAGGGATTCCAGCACGGGCCTGGAGACAGTGTGCCTCCTCTGGGCATTCCACAGAGGGGCCTAAGCACCACGTGGGGCGAGTACACTGCAGAGGGACCTGTCCTACCTCAGTGCCCTCTCAGGAAAGCAGGGGTTTGGCACGAGGAGAAGTGGCCTGTCCAACAACTCTGTCTCTGAACTAAATAACTCACTAACTTACAAAAGGACTATAAATATCATCAACACACTGCATATTCTCATAGTTTTTCTAAAAGCACGTCAGAGATTCTATTTTAACACTGACACTGTAATGTATGAGAAAGAGGTAACTTGAAGTTGGACAGTTTCTGCAAATGAGCATAAGATACAGAGAGAGAACAGTTCAAGAGGGCTGGCTTGATGTACAACATGAATGGACCAAGAGAGTATTATGCATAGTGAGATAAGTCAGACAGAAAAGACAAACATTGTATGATTTCACTAATCTATGGTATATAAAGAAACAAAAAAAATGAGCAAAACAAAAAACTTTTATACTACAAGACCAAATTGGCAGTTATCAAAAGGGAAGGGGGAGGGTAGGTTGGATAAAGGGGTCAATTGTATGGAGAAGGATGGAATTGGACTTTCAGTGGTTAACACAATTATTATATAAGGATGCTGACTCACAATGATGCACATGTAAAACCTACATGATGTTAAAACATTTTTTCTTAAAGATTTATTTGTTCATTTAGCATTGGAGAACTGGGGTGTAGGCCAGAGGTGTGGAGATGAGAGGATTCACCAGACACAGAGTGGGGAACAGAATAGGCAGAAATACACTGAAATACACTGCTGAGCGGAGCAGCGGGAGAGACAGGAGCGGTCTACTGTGCCTTATGTGGGTCAGCTCCCTGGCCGGGATCAAACTCAGACTGTCGTGGTATTAGCGCTGAGACTTAACCGCTAGGCCATAAGAAGGTGCCTGTTACTTCTACTTTAACAGAGTGTAGGCATGTACAGAAGTGACTGTGTTGACACAGCATGCATGACGCATATATGCACGCATTCTCAAACACACAGGAAAAAAGAAAGAAGGTACAAAGACAGTTTTAGAAACAACTATCGCTTGCACAGCTTCGGTGGGACATCAAATACAAGGGCCCCGTTCATGTGGTCTAGGATGCAAAGAAGTCCTCTGGAGCTGTGCAGTGAGCGGTTCAGCTTAGCCATCATTAAACAACAAGGGAGGCTGGTGTAACTGCTACTTTCAGGCAGCAGAGCGGAAGATGTTAAGAGAGGGGCTCTGGAAGGAGACCACCTGTGTTGAGTTCAATCCCCAGTTTTGTTCCTTTCTGCTAGCTAAATAACCCTGGGAGTCATGACCCTGTTCTTCAGTTGTTTTCTCATCTATAGTAAATGAAGAAGACTAATACCTAATAGATGGCAGGGTTTAAGAATTAATTGAATTACTACATGCAAAGTCATAGTGCCTGGACCCAGGAAAGTGCTCTATGAGTGTTGGCTAAAAAAAAGGCTGCATTTTCACGAGTTTTGGGAAAAAGGAAACGAGTAAACACACTCCCCAAATAGGAGCTACTCCATAAATATCACTAGTACATATTTCTAAAGACTAGAACAAAATCTTAAATATAAACATACTGTCTCTGCCTTAAAATTATATCCTTTCTTTAGTCATGCAAATATGAACCTTGAGATTAATGAAATGCAATGAAATTTTAACCACACATTTGTTAATAAGCCACATCTATTAAACAATAGTTGGGAAAGAAGACTGACTTACATGATTTAACTAAATTAAATGCAGCTATACAAGGGAAATATTTTGAAAGGGAAAAAATTCTTGGTTATGTTCTGGTTGAGACACATAGTGTTAAGAGAGGCATTCCCTTTGCCTGGAAATCAACGTGGACAGCAATCAGGCAGAAAATAGTGTGGTGACTTGTCTCTGAGAGCTGAGGAGATGTGCCCTGTGCCTCTGAATCACATACATGTTGTAAACCAACCTCAAGAAAAAAAACCTCAAGAAACCTCAAGAAAAAAAAACAAAAAACAGATATCACTGCAGTGGAAAAAAAAGAGTATCAAAACCAAGGTGCCTCTTGCCGTAGTTGACACTTTTCCTTACAGTATCCTACCAGACCCACACTGCTGCCTCTAGGGCTGGCTGCTCTAATTTGTCCCTAAGAAGCACTTAATCTGAGTGAGACTCAGAAAATAGTAAGTCTCACTCTCACCACTTAATTCATATAATGGTGGTAGAGCTGGCAACAAATTTTAAGTCTCCTACTTCCGGGCCACAATTCCTGCATCAAAAGGGATTGGCCCTCATTTCTAAAGAACTTCCTGTCCTGCAGCTCCAACACGGGTGCTCTATTCACTGGGGTGTGCTGCTAGCATTGGGATGAGGTGTGAGAAAATGGGTCATTGGTGTGCAATCTGAGAGGCAGAACGTTAAAAAAAAAAGACCTGAGAATAGCAAGCAAGATTACTGGGGAAGAGAATGACCCTGCTATACTGTCTGTGATACTGTAGGTTTGGATTTTCTGAGTCCTTTTCAGGAAGGGTAGGATGGCGCAGTGTTAATAACTGTCACAGACCCAGTGAGCAAGAGACAGGAAGGATGATGCTGACCTGAGACGCTGGGAGGCACCAGCCACACTCATCTGCACATTTGATAGTGTGAGCGGAGCTGCTTTCTGAACTGTCCAGATTTATAAGAAAAGCAACTTGCAGTTCTAAGGGGCTCCCCAAATGGAAAGAAACATTTCCAGTTCTGATGGAAGCAAAAGGAAGACATCGTCACCTAATTCATGTAAAAGACTGAGCCTTTCCCAGGGAAAGCAGGCTTCAAATCGGATCCAAAGCAAAAAAAGTCTGAATGAAAGCAAAGATGAAAATGTACTGAGGAGGACATTTTGGAGTGTGTGTTTGGAGGAGCCACCACTGTTTTGCTTGCTTGCTCACTTTGAGCCATCTGTTCTGGGACAGACAGGGGACTTACTGGAAAGCTGCTTCTGGAGCTGCCGCACCAGGGCGGCTGTCTGCTGCTGCTGCTGGGTCTGCTGCAGGCCTTGTCTGGGAAACTGCAACGGGGACAGGAGAAAGGATGGAGATCAGACAGGAATCGAGATGGAACCCCAGGGTCAGATAGTCTGAAACGTACTTTAAATACTGCAAGATAAAAGTGTTTGTGAATGAACTTTCATCTACACCCTGGTGTACCTGGGGTACATGTCTGAAGGGCCCAATTCACTCTTCAGGTGGCCTCTTAGCATTTATGTGAAGGGATTTGATGGTGTCCCCACTCCGGGGTGGCACAGCAGTTTGAATATTGAATATCCTGGCTATTTCACTGTTCCCCAGTTGGCCAGTTGTTATCACAATATTACAAACCATTGTCATTGACAAAATAAAAGCTCTCTGGTCAGAGGATTTGTTCAAGTACCACAGCCTTGCCTTATGTGGACAGAGGCAACAATATGAGGAGGGAGAGCAGGGCCCTAGGTCCAGGTCTCATGTGGGACGGTGCCTCCCCAATGACAGAGGATGAGGATTGGCCACTCTCTCTTATTAGGATGGTATGGCCAGCACGAGGGGTAGGGTGGGCTCAGGGAGGCACCAAGGGTGCCAACTGTAAGGAGGTGCTTGTTTCTAGGGTCAATAGGAAGAAAAAGGACTCAGGCACAAGATGAGAGTGACGTGCTGTGGTTCGATCCATTTAGTTGATAAAAGAAATTGTGGTAATCACCCCCCCCAAAAAAAAAATCAGTATTCCATGGAAGCAAAAGTACTTTTGATTCAAATCATTGGTAGTTTGGATTTACTTTTTTCCTTCAACCTTCAAATTTCAGACTGCTGCTCTTTTCCTTCTTCCTTTCTCTTCCTTCCCCCCTGCTTCTGTTCAGATCCCACCCACCGGCTTCCCACCAGGCAGCTGCAGGTATGGGATGCTGGCCCCCCTGTCTTCTGACTTCTGTTTGGGTAAAGACACTCCCAAGAGACTGCTGGGCAGGGTAGGGTGAAGATGAGAGGGGTAAGAGTCAAGGGTTTTTTTGTTTGTTTGTTTTTTGTTTTTTTTTGCCAGTTTCCTTTATATTAGATCTCCAGATCTCTGCTGGGGCGGGGAGAGCATCTCTCATTCTGGGAAGACCACAGCCCTGCCAGTGGCCCTATTTCTTTCCCTCTTCTTGCCCTATCAGGCCTAGGGATCACAATTTCTCCCAGCCAGGGGTGATAAAACTCCCTTAGTTTACTTAACCCTCTCCATACATCTGAAATGATTTTTTTAAAAAATTCAATTGTCTAATAGGAGTGAAACAAATATTTCCTTCTCAGCACTTGCCAAGATGGTTGAAAAAAGCCCACTATTATAGTTATGGACGCAGGATTTAGCAAGTGAAAATACAGAATACCCAGTTAAAATTGAATTTCGGATAAACCACAAATACGAAAATACTTTTTTTCTTCTAAGATTGTCCTAAATACTGCATGGGATGATATACTATATTTAGTGTGTCCCATGCAATATTTGCTATATAATGCTACAGAAGAGTTATTCTTTGTTTGCCTGAAACTCAAAGTAATTGGGTGTCCTGTACTTTATCTGGTGATCCAATTAGAAAGCATGACCAGGTTGAATTCTTTTAAATCTGGATATTTGCATAATGCTGGACTCAACTGCTTCTTTTCCATTAGACCATGAGTGACTTAAGGATTAAGACTTGGGCTTGTCTACTGATGACAAGGTTCATCAGTGCTAGGAACACAGTAAAAATTAACAAAATTACTAACTTTGAAAATTTCATTTTCCAAATCTTCTTAATATAAAGAAAGGTACAGTTTCCCCTGATATGAAGCAGGAAAACAGTACCTTCATATTTTTTTCTATTATCTAAATCAAGAGAGAAAAATAAAAATCCATCTATCCCTGATACGGAAGAAAGGTTAGTAAAATAAGAAGTGCTTTACTTCTTTTTTACTTACTTCTAAGCTCATTGAAAATATTACCCTATTTATTTAACAAAATCTAATATGGAACTATGTGCTTACCATTACTCTAGATATTATATATATAATTTAATATATATAATTTAATAAATACATAATTTAATGCTGATGTAGAAATATCTCTCTTCAATCTCTTATCCAAAGTCCCTGGGAACAGATGTTTGGGATTTAGTGCATATTTATTACAAAACATTCAAATACAGTTGGCTTTTGCACAACACAGGTTTAAACTGTAAGTTTCTAGCTGAAAGTTCTGTATTCATAGATTCAACCAACCAGGGATGTTGTTTGGTTGATACCCAGGGCTGACTGTAAGTTATATGGGGATTTTCACTGCATGTGGTAGGGAGAGAACTGGGGGGAGACAAACAGCATCCCTAACATGTTATTCAAGGGCCAAATGTATACAGATCAAACAAAGTGTAAGGCAGTGCTTCAGAAGCAAATTTCTGCAGCACAGCACACAACTAGTTATATCAGAGAGGATAAATGAAAAGAGCTTTTGTCTACCCAGGTCATCTTTTGTTGTTCAATGAGTTATAAATAAAATTTCCATTTTCAGAGATGTTTCAATTTTGGATATGAACATAAAGGATTGTGAACCTTTACCGCTACATTCTTATTATACAAATAAGGAAAATGAAGTTCCAGGGGTTAATTGCCCATGATCTGTTTAAGGCTTGGGGTTAGGATTTGCACCAAGATTTCTGAACCCAGAGTTACGATCCTAACCAATATCTCCTGAATTGGAAATATTAGCTGCCAAATATTAATTCACTTAGAAATAATTGCAGATTCTAAATGGCTGACCGCAAAGAAGCCTAATCCTAATTTTTGATCTAGTTAACATATTGAGGTACACTGCATAAATATTTAACATTTATTCATTTAACAAATATTTAGCTGTCATCTTTTACATATAAAGTCAGCGCCAAAGTGAATAATAAATACTGTAGTGTTCTCCTCAAATTCTATATTTTGAGAAGCCTGGGAAGTTAACTACCTGGAAAGTTTGTGAGAACATGTGTGTGTATGTGTACGTATGTGTGTGTACTAGTGTGGGGTTTGGGTGGGAAATATTGACATGGTAGGTATTCTGCTGGATGACCTTAAGTGCTAATATCCAGAGGTAGAGGAAGACCCTATTAAGATATCTACAAGGTCAAAAACATTCTCATAACAATACTAAGAGATTATTGCTTTTTTCATTTTCCTCTCATAAGTTTTCCAAAGGCTATGTATTTGATATTACAATAAATGGAATTTAAGAAAAAAATTTAAAATGCACATGCCATTCTATTTTTTATTTCTAAAACATATCCATTATTCATGAAAATGTAATTTCTGTTAATATAATTTATTTTAGAATAAATTACTAAATACAAAATTGTTAGTATTTCTGTTTTAATTTCTAATACAGTAAATATTGATAGATACACAAAAGCTCATTGGGTCCATAAACATTTTTGAATATGAAGGGGTTCTGAGGCCAAGAAGTTTAAGGTCAGCTTCTTTCCTGAGGGTGACCAGAAGGAAGTGATGGGATAGATCTATATTCTCACTTGTGGTATTTTACCATATCTTTCTCTCAACACCACCCTGATACTAATTTTAACTTACTTTTATGTACTTATGCATATGAGCAGGCAAGAGATCCCATGTGCAATTACCCAGGACTCTTGAGCAGTACTGCCAGGGAAAGAAGGTACTGCCAACTCCCCACAGGAATCTCACTGCTGAGCATTTCAAACCAACTAATTGAACTTCTACAAAACACTAGACTCTGTCTCTGTGTATGGCTGAAGAAGCATTAAAGTCATTAGAAGAAATTTAAAACACCCACCTTCCTCGATTAGAATTTCTGGGGCAAAAATACTGAAAATCTGTAACTTTAAATGGTTTCCCCTGGTGGTCTGATACTTGGCTAGACTTCAGAATCATCACTGCAGAAGTTGGAACATTTAATTTACCAATACAGGTAATAGGTTAATTGAGTTTTACTAGAGGTCCTCAAATTCATAATTTGCATGTTTAACCTCCCTGTTTAAATGTGTAAATAAAGAAGGAAAGGCTTTTCTGGATTCTATCCACACAGGAGATGATGATGGTTTCTCTTGCCTTTGTTAACAGCTAATGCAGATGTTAACCTCTCCTCCTAAAGCACTCTTCCATCTCCCTTCATCCTATCCTATAGATTCCTAAATCAGCTTATCCTTAAAAGATAAGCTCCCCTTATGACCTACTCTTTCAGGCATTTGAAGATTGCATCACTGTTCCTTTATCCATAGCACCGTGTAGATGCCTTTATTATCAAACATATTGTAACAGGACAATTGCTTCTCTCTCTAGCGTTCTAGATTCCTGGAATTTGAGCTTCTTAGGAGCAAGAGCTGTGCTGTGTTCTGTGTCCCTGGGGCAATCATAAGATAAAATCCAGAGCTCAAAAATATCAGTCAGGTACAACTAACAGAGGCTTAGAGTTGGTCCCCAGTAAACATCTCTGCTGGACCAAAACAGAAAATAATAATAAAAAATGTATTCTGACATTATTTTTGACTGATCCCTAAAACACTATTTTTTTCTTTGCATTACTTTTTTATTGAGGTAACGGTTTACAATATTGTGTATGATTCAGGGGTATAGGTTTACACCTATTCAGATATATAACTGCACCTATCATCAAAGCACCCCCACCATGGTGCATATGGCCTCCTCTTCCTTTTGCTTCCAATTCCCCAATCTTCCCCTTCCTATGGTAGCTTCAATTTTACAGTCAGGTTTTTGGGCTTGTTTTGATTTGTTTTTGTCTGTTTGTTTGTTTAGTTTCATTATATTCAACATGAGTGAGATAATCCAGTATGTGTCTTTCTCCTCTTGAGCAATTTTGCTCGACATATTTCCTTCCAGTTTGATCCATGTTGGCAAATGGCAAGATTTCACCTTTTTTTTTTTTCATAGTGGGATAGTGTATTGTGAATATATACCATATATTTTTCCGCTGATCTGTTGTTAAGCATTGAGGTTGTATCCATATTTAGCTATTATAAATTGTGCTACAATGAACACCGGAGTGTATATATCCCTTTGAATTGGTATTTCTGCATTCCTCAGATAGATACCTAGGAGTGGGATATTTTGAAAAACCTACATATTGTTTTCCAGTCTAAATTCCTACCAACAGTGTATGCAAGTTCCTTTTTCTCCACATCTGCACTAAAATTTGTTGTTTCTGGACTTTTTGACATGGGTTGTTCTCATGGATGTCAAGTGATATCTCATTGTGGTTTTGATTTGCATTTCCCTTCTAGCAAGTGATGATGAAGTATTTTTCAAGTGTTTGTTGTTCATCTGTATGTCTTCCTTATGAAGTATCTATGTAGCTCTTCTGCCAGATTTTTGTTCAATGAAAACTACAAGACATTGTTAAAATAGAGGACACAAAGAAATGGAAAGGTATTTCCTAGCTCATAGACTGAAAGAATTAACATTATCAAAATCCCCATCTTAAACAAAGCAATATACAGATTCCATGCAATTCCTATATAAGTTATAATGGAATTCTTCAAAGAAATACAGGAAAAATTACTGAAATTCATATGGCACCACAAAGGATCCTAAATGGCCAAAGCAATCTTGGATGGGGGGAAAGGAGCAGAGGCATCACACCTTCCAGACTTCAAATTATGTCACAAGCTATGGTAATCAGAACAGAATGGCAGTGGAATAAAAATAAACACATCAACCAATGGATGTGTACTGAGAGTTAAGAAATAAATGCACACTCTACATGAACAGTTAATTTATGACAAAGAAGTCAAGCACATATAATGGAGAAAGGCAAATCTCTTCACAATAAATGGTGTTGGGAAAACTGGACAGTCACATGCAAAAGAATGAAACTAGACCACTATCTCACATCATACATAAAAACTAACTCAAAATGGGTCAAAGACTTATACATAAGACCTGAAATCACACAATATGGAACAAAAAAAATCAGCAATACACTTCAGGATCTAGGCTTCACTGATATCTTTGGGGACTTGACTACAATGGCAAGCAAAACAAATGTACTACATCAAAGTAAAAAGCTTTAGGACAGTGAAAGAAACTATAATCAAAACAAAAAGACATCCTATTAAATGGGAGAAAATATTTGCATAACATAGGCTGATAACAAGGGACTGATCCAAAATCTACAAAGAAGTCATATGAATAATAAAAAAAAATCTATTTTAACATTACACATTTATTAAAGAACATCTCATCTTTCTTTTCAATGACTGATGTGAAAAGGTATTACTAACTAGCAATTTATATTTAAATTAATGTCACTGTATCTTTCTTGGCTCAGAAAAGTTGAATTCTTTGGGTTTTCCTATCTGCACAGAAGCAGAAACTGATCATAGTCAGCAACAATTCTATTCTGTGGCTAAGGGACTGCCTCAGAGTTGGTTAGTCATCTTACTTTCTAACCTATGTTTTCTTTCCATATGAAGTCACTCAATACTGGTTATCTAGGTCCAGGCACCCTCCCCGCCTTCTGACAACTGTGCCCTAAAACCTATGACCAATAGTCATCAAAGGTACAAAGCACCAAAGCAACAATTAGTTTAAACCTGCACTGCTAACTGAGAGAGTCCAGAGAGTTTGGGTTTCTCTGATGGATATGGAACACAACCCTTCATGGGTATCAACTTAATGGGACAGACCAGGGCATGGCAATAACCCTCCACTGAAATTCCCCTGGGTACCTGGACAGCAGTACATGTTTCTATTCATGTGGTAATATCTTGGCGAGGACCAGCAGCTGAGGGATATCACAGTATTTAGTATGCATTTATTTAATAGTTCACTAGACATTTGCATGCAGTCTTTTTAAATTTGCACAGTTTTTTGGTGAAGAAAGAAATAAATTGCATTTGCTTTATTACCCCATCTCCCTTCTATAAATATAGCTAACCTTGGACAGCACAGGTGTGAAGTGATGGGTTCACCTATCCTATCCACAAGTTCCACATTCAGAGTCAACCAATCTTGGATAACATTTGGTTGAATCCTGATCTCAAACCCAAGGATACAGATCACAGGATGGGGGTGGGTAGAGGGATAGGGCTGCTAGAAGTTATACTTGAATTTTTGATTATTGAGGAATTGTAGCCCCTAACCCCAAATTGTTCAAGGGTCAAGTGTATTACTCTTTCTTTCCCTTCAAAAAGGAAAAAAAATCCAAATTCTTGTAAAAGAAGGCAATATGGTTCAATTAACTTCTCTGGATCTAATTTCTTCCATTTGAAAAGGAGATTATCTGGCTAATTCTGAATTCAGAAGTATTCTAAAAAGTTTCCAATTTTTCTGAAAGAAATGTTGAATTTTTGAGAAAGTCTTAAATGACAATTTCAAATGTGATATTTGACTAAAAGATAATAGAACTACTAAGTAACTATTGCTGCTATTAGACATATTTTATAAGACATAGTCAATATTACATGATTCTGACATAAGATCAATCAATTTTAAAAGTTAACTCTTTAAAGCTTTTTGAGCATGTTTTCCAGATCACTCAACCAGGAAAGCCTGAGTTTAAGATAAAAAGAAGTGACAAAAGAGGATGGTGTAAACCTACTTTCTTAAAAGCTGGAAGCAAATTTAAAGGGAAGATCACAGCCTATTAACATATTTAGTTAAGAGTTAAATCACTAATAACTCAAAAATTTTTTCAAGTCCAGAACTATAATTCAGGCCAAAACTAGGGATGACAAATGTAACTTTTCAGATGCTCTTCTTTCACAGAAGTGACTTAAGTAGGCAATGACCACACAGGCACTGATATTAAGCCAACACCAGGTTTAAGCTGTAAACATGGGATTTCCTTATGTTTTCTAGCTCTTGTCACAGAAACATTTTCCCTGTTTTATCGTGATGTTTCAAAAAGGTTAGTTTTGACTCCTAGGTATACAGCTGTGCCTAACCTCTCGTGGTGGGTGATGCCTATTGTCACAGAGGTTCCCACCTGATGCTGTTGACAAGGGAATACCATCAAAATGAAGAGTCAAAAAGCAGGGCCTCCCTGGTGGCGCAGCGGTTAAGCCCTGCGCTGTGGAACTGTCGGCAGTGACACGAGTTCGACGCATGCCCGGGGAGATTCCCACATGGCACAGCAGACCTCTCCTGCCTCGCCCGCTGCTTCCCCTCAGCAGTGTATTTCTGATCTGCCTGTTCTGCTCCCCACTCTGTCTCTGGTGAACCTTCTCACCGCCCCACGCCTCTAGCATATACCCCAGCTTTTATATATAAATAAATAAACCTTTAAAAAAATAAGAGTCAAAAAGCAGTGAATCAAATTCTACTGCCTTCCAAGATCCACCAGATTCACCTCCCCCATTAACACCTTCCAATCTTCTCATACTTTCCACGATATAGGTTAAATTATCCCCCTAAGAAAATATGTTGGCTTCCTAACCCCCAGTACCTGAGAATGCATTTTCGCAACAGGGTCCTTACAGAGGAAGTAAAAAGTAAAAATGAGGGTCACTAGGGTAGAACCTGATCCAATATGACTGGTGTCCTTACGGAAATGGGAAATTTGGACACAAACACAGCGACAACACCAAGTGAGAAGACGGAGGCAGAGAGGGATATGTTTCTCTGCGTCAAGGAATACCAAATATTCCCAGTAAACCACCAGAACCTGGGGAGAGGCATGGAGAAGATTCTTCCTCACAGCCTCAGAAGAAACCAATTCTACTGACACTTCAATCTCAGTGAACTTCTAAGCCTCACACACACGAACAAATTTCTGTTGTTTAAGTCATGCATTTGTGGCACTTTACTAACTAGCAGCTACAGCAAACCAACACAACCCTTTGCTACTACTTCCAGGCACAGTTCCTCAGTTCAGGCATTTCCTAGGAGTCTAAACCATTGGATGGCTTGCTTGGTACTTCACTGGTTGCTCATAACATTTGAGTGCTGGTTTTGACTGTACTTGCTGATTAAGCACCCGCTGAACTGAACTGTGCACATCACCAGGGTGACATAGATGTATTAGCACCACAACTGCTCCCTTTTGATTGTACAAACCAGCACCCCAAATGAGTCAGAACTAGCTTCTTTGCAATAATCAGCTCTGTCTTCAGCAAAGAAAGAAACAAAATATGAAGAGAGTTGGCCAGTAACAAGATTTAAGTCTGCTGGAGTTGTTTAAATAAATTTAAATAAATATATTTATAGTACATGTAATAAATTTTAGTGGAATAAGAAACAGTCAAAAATTAAAAGTATAAATCTTTTGTTAATATAATTGAGGTTTAATTTTATCACTGTTCCAAAAATACACAGAGGTAATTTTTTTCTTATACTTCTACCTTCTTTCATTGTGAGAAGACCAAAAAGAGGAGTAGACTATGTATCAAAATACCCCTAGCAACAAACATTTTTGAAATCAGAAGCAATCTAAATGTTTACCAATTGGTGGGGTGGTTAAGCAAATAATAGCAAAGCAACACAACAGACTGACTTCACAGCTATTTAAAACAACAAATCTGTAGACAAGATAAAATTAAGGGTATATATAAATAAGAATGCAAAATAAAAGTGTGTTGCAAAAAGAAATGATTATAATGTAAAAATCCAAGATCACTGACTGACCATCCCTATAATTTCTAATTCTGAAATTATCTGAAATCTATCACTCTAAGTGAAATTTTAAATTTCTTAGCCCTTCCTAGACTTTATAAGACAGACAGACACAGATACACACACACACACACACACACACACGCACGTGTATGTAATTTCTACCTTTGTAAAAATAATTGCTCTGTGATTACAGCACTGTGCTATAAACATCAAAGACTGTGCTTCTCAAAGGGTCTTTTAAAAAAGTTTCACTTTTAAAATGAAAATGGTAAAAGGTCTCCTGTGGATTTTATAGTCATTAGGGTTGCTATAAGTAAAATTTTTGTTTCTCTGGAACTTTTCTAATGAACACAATGAGGAAAATCATGTGTCATGTTCTGATTAACCTACCTGACCCATGGGATGGCAGTTTTTGAATTAGTTTTAAACTAGTGAATAAAATACAATCTTTTGTATTAACAATCTTCAATACTGTCTTAGAAATCTAAATGGAATACATTTGATAGATATTCTTTACATATAATAAATTAATTAAATATGTATATCAAGCTATTAGATGAGTAGAGACAGTAAATTATCTTCTGTTAGAGACTCTCTTAATTCTAATGGAACAGAGGGATGGAATCTCTCAATTTTGCCTAAGTTGATAAATTTAAACATTTGATAGAATCGAATGTTTATTTTTTTATCCTATACATTTCATTGGCAAATTTAATCAAATTGATACCACATCTAGCTATAAATATTTGATGTATCTATCCATCTGTTCATGTAGTATGATTCTCTTTAAGGTATGATTTTATACCTTAAAATTTTATGTATTTCCTACATATTATATTATAAACCAACAAAAATGATGGTTAATAATAGGTGGGTGAAAGGCCTCCCCCAACCCCCCTCCAAAAAAGTTAATGAAGATATTGTTAATGTCTGCTTAATTATAGATGCTAATCAAATTCAAGCTTTTTGATGAAATTATTTACTATTTTATAAGGGCGTGTAACCAAAAATCAAAGTCAACATTTGGGAAAAGTGAAACTCACATAGGTTTAGGATAGCAATTACACATTTATGGGATTAAATATATAATTTTAAATATGTAGAACATAAGTAAATACAAATTTAAATATATGCATTGAATCACAAATATATTCTTATTATTTGTGATACTTGTGTGTGCATTTTAACATATATTTATTATGTATATGACATTAAAAACTACTACAAATGTGACTGTACACATATATTCAAAAGTAACTGAAGCAGTTCTATATTAAATGCTTGCTTTTGTGTTAAAGTAGACATGTATTATGTAACCATTTCCTTGTTAGTCATAGTTAAAGAAGTTATAATTCTCAAATTAAAGGGCTCCTTATAATTATTAGTCAAGTACTCATTTATAAATCTGTATAAAATCTCTGAAATGGTTTTATATACTCTTCTTTACATACTCTCCTGTTGATAACATGAGTATTACAGATTAACAAGAATCTTTTAAATTAGAAGGAAAAAAGGCTGAGTTTTTGCCAGGTTGACATTAAATAATACAAATGAAATAATCTGCAGACACACTTATGATTTATATCTTGGCTTTCTGTCAAAATACTACCAGAATGTTTATGGACACAGAATATATATGGACACAAAATGACCAAGGCCACCGTAAGATTTTTTTACTGCTTTACATAATAATGCACTTCATGTAAAGTGAATTTTTAAGTGCCAAATTTAATCTAATTGATACCATATCCAACTATGAAATATTGCATAAAGTGTGGAGGAAGAATTTAAACTCTTCTCAGTAGTTTTTACATCTTAAAGAGTCAAATGTTAGGCTTCATATTTAAACAAAACTTAGGTAGAGCCAGATAGACAAATGAAGAAGGAAAAGTTATCTCTTAAAGTAGAATATTAACTGTTAAATGTAGAAAAAATGGGAGTTATTTAGTAAATTATCATTTTCCCACTACAATCATAAAAATGGATTTAAGCAAAACAATTTAATAAATACTAGCAATGGTAGGTAAAGGTCTGATGAGTAAAAGAAGAGTTATTGTATTGAAATAAGTGCCCAAATTACTCACTAATTACAAAAGGATAATCAGAAACTTTATAGCACAGAGATCTAGCAGGGATCACTTAAACAGAGACAGTAAAGTAAAATCACCAATAATGCACTGCCTTAATGTGATACACGGAGATAAACACATCACTTCTGTATATTACTACCAAAAATGCATAAGAAGAATCTAACCACGAGGAAGCACCAAACAAATCAAACTGAGTAACATTCTACAAAATAAATATCCTATAAACCGCAAAAAAAGTTAATGCCATAAAGACAAAATAAATAGGCTGCAAAATTAAAGAGGCTGTTCCAAATTAAAGATGAATAAGAAGACATGAAAGTTATAGACTTGCAAAGTGTGATTCTAGACCAGGAAAAAACTACAAAAGCACAGTGTTGGTGCAGTTGGCATCATATGCAAAAAAGTTTATAGAATTGTATTAATGTTAAATTTTGATGTTATACTACTATTCCAAGTTTTAGTAAGAGAATACTCTTATTCTTGAAAAAATAACAAGTATTTGGAGTAAAATGGCATAAGTATGTAATTTATTTGTACAGGTAATGGGGAAACCATGCATGTGTAAAATGCAAATGTTGAAAATATTAAAAATTAAGTTGGGTGAAGGGTTTATAGCAAGTTGTATTGATCTTACAAGTCTTCAGTGTGTCTGAAATAATTTCACGATAAAAATTACATATTATTCTTGGGTGGGACATTTAGAATCAGCTAGCAGTATCCCATCTGAAGGAGTCTTCCACAACATTTATAAGTAATACCCAGTCTCTACTAATACACTGTTGATGTTAAACAAAGTGAGTATTTATATAGTTTCTGTACTTTAAAAAGGATTTTTGAAATGCATCTTCATTAAATTTTAAGACCCACTAGGAATTTCATTAAAAATGGAGATCAAACTGGTCAAAGCAGATGTTTGTATGATGCACTAGAGCTGCACTACCCCAGTTGACCATGTTCCAGAAGTAGTGCTATTTGGGCATAATCATTCCTTTGCCACCGACATCTACCTTGATCTTCCCAAAATGCTACTACCACAGCTATGCTGCTCCTAGTACAAGCTATGAAACCATTCATCTTTCAAATCCTGTTCTGATAGCCAGGACTTCCTAAGGCATGATTTGTATGTGTTAACCAGCTTGTTGTAGGCAGCACTCATCAAGCAACTCACATTACTGAGTTATCTACTTTATTTTTACAGTATTTCTGATATGGCAAGTATATATCTGGGTGGCAAGTATGTGACCACTGATGGTAATGATAAAATATTTCTTTTAAAAATACATTTAAATGAATAGAAAAACAGTCGATTTAAAGAAAAATAGCTAGACACCTAACAAAATAGAGATATGGTATTGCCAAAGGCTGTTGTAAATTAATGAAGTATAGAAAATGTTGATTTATGGTATGAATATAACCTTTCAAAATTTGATTAAAAAGCAGGAAAAGTGAACTATATGATTATGAATTACATGAAAATTCTTGCAGAGAAGGCTAACTGGCTGAAATCAAAGTTTCTTTTACATCAGAAAAGATTTATAGAGCATTCATGTTTTTTATCTTATTATAAAAAATTCAAAGTAAGATAGTCTATATATAGTAAAATTTCCTCATATATAATGATAATTAAACATTGTTTACAAAAAAATTTGGTGTCTTGAATATAAATATCTTAGTCCATGGAAAAGTCTAAAAATTGAAGAGGAAAATGGTGTAAGCTACTGCACCCTTTCTATTAAAACAAATATAGTCACTATATAGCAACTCAATCCTACTCTGACATAATTCTAGGGAAAAAAAAACTGCTAGGGTATATCTAGAATATTTTGACGCTTAACAATCTTATGGGATAAGAAAAATGCAACCAGCTTTCAAGAAGAAACCCACATGTCTGGTCAAAATTCCAGGTCTTACCAAAGGCTGCTGGGGCTGCATTGCTTGAAGACCAAGGGTTTGACTCTGGGGCTGTGAGGACGGCTGGGGCTGCTGTGGCTGCGGGGGCTGTGGGGGCTGCTGGGCTTGCTGCATCTACAAAGAAAAAGGAATATATATTTATAAGTAGGGGCTGAATACATTCCAATCTCCCAATACACCTGTTATCTAATAATCTTTTGCAATAAAAACAAGACACTCCTGCCTTCTCCACCTTTGCCCTACCAAACAATGTTTATCTTTTAAAGAAAAGGAAGGAATCTACTTGTCCATGAAAACTTTGTGGACCTCAAGACACTCTTCCTTTAGTAATCAGTGTCCACGGTCTACACCACCCTTCATTATCCATGGACATCGTTTGTAATTACGTTTTAATTAATTTCACATCATGTTCTCTTCTTTATCTTTGACTTTATACTACCAGATTAGATATGGAGTTCTCTGTAGCTGTCTTTTCATTCCCTAGGACGTATGGAGGAAATCTTGATTTTTCTTAAAGGAAGATGTTAATGAGGAAGGAGGAAGGACAGGAAGAGAAGATAGAGGGAGGAAGAACAGGAGGAGGTGGAGCAGCGGTTCTTGAAGAACTCCTGAAGATTAGATTTTTTTTAAAGGAAGATATAGATGTGAGAAGTTCTGGCATAAATTATCAGTCAAAAATCATAAACGGTGTCTGTGACAAAGATGACTCACATACACGGCCCTCGAAAACACCTCTGAATCACTGAAGAAACACAGTTTAGACTTCTCCCAGGTAGGATACAGAGGGGAAACTATTAGATAGTTTTCTCAAAGACCTATACAATTTCCTCCACCCAAACACTTCAACTTGATAACAGTGACAGACTTCTTTCCAGACTTTGCATTTTCCAAATAGGTTTGCCTACTATTTACCAATCCATTAGTCTTCTTTAAAGTCAAGTAATAGAAGGGCCCCCCTGGTGGCGCAGCAGTTAAGCGCTGCGCTGTGGAGCTGTCGGCTGCGGCGACGCGAGTTCGATGCCCGTCCGGGGAGATTCCCACATGGTGTGTGTCGCAGACCTCTCCTGCCTCGCCTGCTGCTCCCCTCAGCAGTGCATTCCTGTCATCTGCCTGTTCTGCTCCCGCTCCCGCTCTGTCTCTGGTGAACCCTCTCGTCGCCCCCACCTCTGGCCTGTGCCCCAGCTTATAAATAAAGTCAAGTAATAGAAGAGCTATTCCTAGGTGGCATTTATCACAATACTCATGAATGTGGAATCCCAGCAGAAGTATGGGAAGGGTCACTCCCAACATAAGCAATGTAATTTGAGCCAGAAACACAGTGGTTGCAATATGAAGCCAATTCTCCACTTGCTCTCTTTTCCAAGAAAAATCAACTCAACTTCAAAGTCATGAATTTGTGTTTATAGAGGAAATTATCACCAAAAAAGGAGTGGGAGCAATCCTGATTCAGGAGACACTTTTTTTAAAAAAACTTTCCAGGGGAATGTGTTGGTAAAGAAAAAATTACCAGAAAGACACTATTATGCTGCTTGAGATAAACAGGACATATTAACAAATAAGGAAGGTTTTTAAAATGTGTAGCTTTTAAAAAATATAAACATAAGATAGGAAGTAGTAAGTTAACAAATAATGTAATAACTTTCTTTAGTGTTTTGGAATTGAGAAATTTTACCATACAGAGAAATACAAAGTCCTAAACCTTTTGAAAACATATCCTTTGAATTTGGGAAAAATTGTTTTGAGTTAAGGAAATATGAGTACTAATAGTCATATTAATGATCATCTTAATAGTAGTATTACCAAGTATTTCACTGACATTTTCTCATTTAATTCTCACTACATATTGAAGAAGTAGTTACTATAATCATTTCTATTTTACTTATGACAAAAGTGAGTACTGGAGGGGTTTTTCCACATTGGAGATAATAAACTGGACCATTTTCAACCCAAACCTACTACTGTATTTTATTCGATTTTGTGATATGACTTTCTTTTTACATTTTAAGTTAAAAATTGGGATCAGCTAATGGTATCATACAACTAAACATATCTTCTAATTGTAAAGCCTAGTTCTACAAATATTTGTGTTAGTTTTTGCCTATGCCCCTAGGGCACTGTCAGGCCAGAATCTGTTGTATCATACTGACTCAGACCTCAAACCCACTGAAGCTTGTGATTTACATTTTCAGGCAGACACATTTTTCTTCCCTCTGGTCATTGTCAATGTTGAGACATGCAAGGTCCTTTACTGCCCACTCCTGCATGACAGGTTTATTTCTCATTGACTTCACACTATGAGTACTGCCCTTGGGTACCTCACCTCTACTAGACTCCCCATTTATTTTTCCTTTCTTCATATTAATATAATGACAATTCATCCCAAGTTGGACTGCCAATAAAATTATAGTCCACTGTACAGAATTATCAGGCAATATCCTATCCAATAATATAGGACAGGTTGTCAATAATGAAGACAAGCGAACAGGTAAATGTGATAGCCTTATTTCCCACACAAGGAAGTTAGAAGCAAGAATGAAGAGGAAGCTTTGATCCAAGAAACTCAAATATTTATGTTAAATAAGTGAAATATCCCATTGAAATATCCTACCCAAGTAACTCTAACTTTACAGCCTAATCAGACCAGAGGTTTACAGAAAATTTTTGGGTTATAGACCCTTATAGGAATATGATAAAAGCTCTGAACAGCTCAATTTTGTGTGTTTTTAAATATGTATGAGAAATTTTTATATTCAAATTGCATGACCTCTAGTTAATTAGTGACTCAGTAAACTGAAGTTTACATTATAAAACTAACTCTCTCCAGCTACTTCCTGATCATCTGTGAAAGGGAAAAAGGATGCCTTGCAAAATGTAGTTTCTGCCTGTGAACTGGTAGATGCAGAGAGAAAGGAAGATACTAGCTAAGTTGGAAATAAATTGCACCAGTTTAGCTTCCAGGGTTCCTTGGAACTGGGCAATTAAATTTGGAAAAGTCTATTATTTCTTATGACTCCTGATGACCCACCATGCCTTGCCCTCACTTCCCCTGTCACATACCTGGAGGAGCCTCTGCTGCTGTCGAACCTGTTGCTGCCTGGGCCTCATGGGTTCCTGAGGTAGAGGCACTGAGGGAAGGCTGGGATGCACGGAAGTCAGCACCGCCTCAATTCCTCCACCCACCAGAGGGCTCTGTTGAAGGGACTGATGGTTCAGTCTGGTGAAGAGTAACATAGTTGTTTTGAGGTCCAAGTGTACTGTCAATTTTTAATCTCTCATACATTACACACATTCACAAAGAAATTATTGTGGTCATAGGATACCATCTCACACCAGATGGCCATATCAAAAAGACCAGGAACAAGTGCTGGTGAGGATGTGGAGAAAAGGAACCATCCTATTCTGCTGGTGGGAATGCAAACTGTACCAGCCTTTATGGAAAACAGTATGGAGGTGTCTCAAAACATTAAACATGGATATGCCATTTGACCCAGTAATTCCACTCCTAAGCATCTGCCCCCCCCAAACTCAAAAACACTAATTCAAAAGCAAACATGCACTCCATGTTTATTTCAGCACTATTTATATAACTAAATTATGGAAACAACCTAAGTGCCCCAGAACAGATGAGTGGATCAAGAAGATGTGGTCTATATACACAATGGAATACGATCAAAAAAAGATAAACTCATGCCATTTGCAGCAACATGGATGGAGCTGAATGGTATAATACTAAGTGGAATAAGTCAGAAGGAAAAAGATAGGTATCAGATGGTGTCATTAATATGTAGAACATAAAGTAACTAAATTAGGAGTCAGATAAAGACAAGCTGAAAAACTAACCCTTCATAGCTGACTACAGAACTGAAGCACCAAGAGGGGGAAGGGGTAAAGGGAAGGGGAAGAACAAAGAGGAAAGGAAGCACAATGATCCATGGTGGTGGAATATAGAGGAGTGGGTGGTGGGTGCACTATGGTGGTAATACCTGATAGGGTACCCGATATTACTTCAATTAAAAAAAAATACTGGGGTTATAATGTACAGCATGGTGACTATAGCTAACAACACTGTTTTGTATATTTAAAAGCTGCTAAAAGAGTAGATCTTAAAAAGTTCTCATCAGCAGAGAAAAAAATTAACTGTGGTGATGGACATTAACTAGACTCATTTTAGTGATTATTTTGCAATATATGCATATGCAATCATTATACTGTATATCTTAAACTTATACAAATGTTATAGGTCAATTATTTCTCAATTAAACAGGGAAAAAGAACAATTTGGGATCATCAAGTATATCTTAAGTCAGATGCTGCTGTAATTACTGGGCAGAATATGCTGTGGAAATTATTATAGTGCTATAAAAATGTACTTGGAGTCTCAGAATAAGCACTCTAAAGATAGCAAAAAAAAAAAAAAAAAAAGGAAACTCAAACACACACATAGAAATTACTGTAGTCAATGATCATGAGTACAATTCAACTACAATTTCCAGGGATAAATAGGATCACTTGAAAAAGGACAGAAAGCATACTTACTACACCAGTTAAAATTTGTGACTATGTAAACATTACTTTAAAGTTTTTAATAAGTGACCTCAACTGAGATTATTCTGGAGTAGCCACTGTGGCAAATGTCAAAGGTATTATTTCATTCACTCCCGCAGAAGTTTTTTGAAGTCAGGAGCCTTTTTTATTCTACTTTAAAAATGGGAACAGAAAGAACTCAAGAAATAACTGACCAAAGTCATTCATACAGCAAATGGCACAGATGGTATTTAAAATCAGAACTTGGAACACTGAAGGTTCAAGTTCTTAAGCAATAAAGTATACTGTCATTTATTCAAAAATAATATAATGCATGTTTTCCAAATTTAGTTACTTTTCCAAATGTGCTAATATCAACCTTGCCAATTTTCCAAACAGTGATTAGAGTTGACATGCAGCCACTGATGGTAAAACATGAGTCCAAAACTGCTGTAGTCCAAAACTACACTGCAAAATTTTGCATGAAATGTAATTCTCCTAGATTAATGCTATCCAAGAGAACTGTCTATGGTTATTAAAATGTTCTATCTTTGTGTTATCCAGTGAGATAACCACTTGTCACCTGGACTAGCTGCATAATTTTGGGGTTTTGGTGCAAAAAAATGGGGGCTCCTTGATAAAAAATTAGTAAGAATTTCAAGAGGATGAGAGTAGAAATCATTAAACCATGCATGGCGTATTCTAAATACAGCACAGTGTGACATAGGTTTCACCAAACATTCCCAAAGTGGAAAGGGTATGAACAAAGTTGTAACGAAATCGTAGAGGAACCATGCATAGTGAGTTGCACTTGATGGTGCTGATCAACAAATTCTACTAAGAAACTGCAGACAAGCAATAATTTGTTATCTTAGCTATTTTTAGCCAACAAAGGTTTTTAAAATAGGGGAAAAGAACAGTTGAACATCTAAAACATGGTACTAACATCTAAAAATATCATATACGTCTTATAGAAGATGGTAGTCAAATTATAAGGCTCTTGGATGTAATAAACAAGATGGGATATTGCTTATTTTGAACCTCTACCCAAATGCTACTAAAGATGAAATGACAGTATTGTATATTGTATGCAAATATGCAAGTTCATAAAAACAGTTATAGAGTACCACATCCTTCTAAAAGTTTAACAAGGATAAGAATTTCAATACTAATTTACAATGGAAGATATCTCACGATCATTATTACTACATATATCACACCTCTGAGAGTTGGTCAAGGGCTGCAAGTAGGGCGATGCTTGCTGCTGAACATAACCACTCGGCTGCTGCTGCATCTGTCTTAGTCTTTCCATTAGAGCCGGGTTGGAATGCGCAGCTGAATAGGTTCTGGAGTTATAGCTGGGAGACAGGACCAAGCTTCCAGTCTGCTGCTGTGGGTTTGGCTGCAAAGGCATCTGTGTTCCATACATCGTGTAGCCCTGGGACATACTCTGCAGGCAGGTACAAGGATGAAGTCATTATATCCATTTATCAGCAATTTTCCTATCACTAGGATGTATGGAGCAAAAATAAACCCAGGAAGAGCCTCCTGAAATGCCCTGTTTACAAAGGCTCTTATGACTCAAAATATGAGGAGGCCTATTCCGGAGTTTAGGAAAAAAAAACTACAGAATGAACTGGTAATGATTCACTAGAAAATATAAATGAAAAAAATTGAAGAATCCTCAGTTGGTTAAAAAATTAGTTTTAAATCAGTTGCGTATTTTGATGGTTTCGGTACAGAAACCATCTTGGCAAGCATCCATATCACTAGTGCATAGAGGACACGAATGTTCAACAGATCCCTAATCCCATTACGTCATTTCCAAAACAGGTCAGAAAAGCTATCCAATGTAATTTCTCAATGTCAATTAAAATTTACATTGTAGTGCACCTTCCGGATATGTGATTATGTCTCTTGAGATCTGATGAACGTTCCTATAATAACTGACCTATTGTCCAAAAAGCCCTATTAATATCTTAGCCAGAGTATAAGAATATAACTTGTAACTATTCAATACCCTCAGTCCTAGTTGAACCACAGCCTATCTCAGTACTACCAGTAATCTGATATTCAATTTTTAATGAAATATTAATATGAGTATCTTAATTTAAATTTTAATGCCTAGTAAAATTCCTGATACTACTGGATCACTATCTACAACCTGAAGAACAAAATGCTGGTTACAGTAGAAAGGACCTATTCAGCAAATCCTCAAAGCAATGCACTTTAAGGTAGTTTGACTCTGACTTGAAAGACAGAGTGGCAAATATGAACTTTCAACAAGAAACATAAATGGAGGCTGTAGGGCTTGGTGCCTGTGAAGACCAATCTTGGCTTTCCCTCTAGTTATAGACACAGTATACATTGTTAACCCCAATTTGCAGTACTGTCAACCTTCTAAGAGGGGTAAGAGTAAAAGTACATGGGTGCAGAATTAACAAAACTTTTAGGAAGAAAACAGCTCAAGATTCACATTAAGGCAACACTACCATTTGTTAGAGCTGCTACTGTGTATCCGGTGCTATGCTCCACAGGTTGTTGGAAATGCTCATGATTTTCATCTCTATTTTAGAAGACAGCACAGTGTTAATTAACACAGCTAAAAGGGGGCCAGGAATTGACCCAAGGTCTGATTCCAAGGTGAATTTCCTTATTCTACTATGATTCCTCCTCAAAGTGATCTCTGAAGATGATATTCAGTCATGAATTACATCATGATCCATTATAACATAAGCTACTCTGGGACTATTAAGCATTTCAATATCCACCATTACCAACAGACAGGTGTGAACTTATGTTTTTAATTTGGTAATTTCCTGAAATGTCTTATGCTTTTTAAACCAAGCAAACCGAGACTTGTTCAAAAATCACTGGTAATGTTTGTTTGAAATTTGTTATAACCCATAAACAGAAGTAACTGAATTCTATATCCTATAAGAGTTGCTATCCAATTTATTGGTTGCCCATTTGAAATAAAGAACAATAAAAAGGCTGGCAGCATCTAGGAAGGAGATGTAAGTACCTGTGCTTGCTGGAGCCCCGGGTACTGAGGGAGCTGAGGGGCAGGTCGGGCTTGTGCAGCAAAGAGAGCAGCCTGGTCCCCCGGCTGGCCCTGGAAAACAAAACTGAGGTGATCATTGGTCATAACAGCAAGGGTTGATTTGCGGTCCTTGCCAATAACCCCAAATCTCATTTTGGGAATATACAACGTATAGCTTTCCAATCTGCATTAAGTACTAGGTCTCATCAATTTCCTATGTGTGTAGAGACTGCTGAACTTATTATTTCTTCCAAAGAGAACCGAAGTCCCCAAGAATAAGACAGACATAAACACAAGCCAAAAGAATCAATGGTCTGCTCATCAGAGATATTGAGACTGCTTTCCAGCACACTCTAGGTTACAGACATCTGACTAGAGTGAAAGGCATGAGTGTGATAAGTGTGAAACCTGAAACCACAGTGGCCCAATCCTGCCCCCACAAAGCAAAGAGAACATCTGTATATGCAAATGGCATATACAAATTTCATGACTGTTGAGTGACATTTCCTCAGTGTGACCTAAAAATTGTTCAAGTGATAGTTTTGCTTTTCCTATAATGAACAGTCAGTAAGTTTGTAATAAGTTAACAGCAAATACATTTCTAGTCAACTATAATAGAAAGCAAAAGTCAATTAACACCTGTTTACCAATCTTAATTTACGTTTAGGCCTTATGAAAACATATATTTGTAAGAGTAGCTGTCTGCATTTTATGTTTTGCCAGAAGTTATTTCATGAAAGCTGCATCGATACACACAGAAAGCAGCCTAGATTGTGACCATTCCAAGTTTATTTCAAGACTTAGTAATTACAAAGAATGGGGGTTTATTCTAAGATATTTTACTACTGTTTTATATTAGATGTCCTCATTTTTAACAAGTGCTAAATTATACTATACAAAATTATGCTATTGTGCTTGCAAAGTAGTATAGCTACTTCTAATAGAAAGATTTAGCTTAAGATGGAGAAAAGCAACAATTATTAAGTATCTATTATAACTCCAGCACTGGGCTTCTTTTTCTACTTTCCATTTTCTCACAGGAACTCTGCAGAGAGGCAGCATCATCTCCATCTCTTCAGAAAATTCAGGCTCAAAGAGCTTTAGCAGCTACTGAGCTCATCCAGCTACACCTGGCCAAGCAGTTACATGAATGCAGGCTAGTGTGACGCAAGGGCCAGGGTCCTTTCCATTATGATATGTCTCCTTGTGGTATTTAGTATGGAGTTACTTAAATCCTCCCCTTGTGTTTATTCTTTAGGGACAGTCTCCCTTTTAAACTCACCTCACTAAGAAACCAGAAGGAGAGTCTCTATTAAAACTCATTAATGTTATATTGAAACCAAATAGACACACCAGAGGGCAATGTCCTTTTTTCTGATCCCCTCATAAGATCATTTGGGGACATATAAGCAATTTCAGCTTCTTCTAAGGTGATTATTGACCCATAAATGGACTAAACACTTGTTTCTGGAGTATCAACTATGGTATATGTACATAACAACTTCAACAAGTATCTAACTTTCCAGAATAGGCTATTATGAAGATATCCTAGTCTGATTAACCTAAGTGCAATTTTATCTCTTTTTGGGTCTAAGAAAATAGACCAAACTCCCTCTATGTGACTCTCTGGAGCTTAAAACCATTCCCCCCAAGTACTCCTATGGCTCTTAATCCTCCAAACACTATGCCAAAGAGTCTCTGACTTGACTAATTTTTAAAATACCACTCTTGAAATCAATGCTCCTTTACAGAGTCGTATGAGATTCCTGAAACATATTGTTGTGCTTTGCAAGAACAATTATCATTTTTTATAGAAAGGAAAAATAAAACAAATTATGTATGTGTGAATGAGGATTCTGAGATTCCTAAGTGGTCTATAATGCCAAGACCCTGTTCAGGCTTGGCTCTGTATGTGATTGCTGCACGCAGATGCATTAGGCAGATTTTTTTCTCGTCCTCTGTTTATGACTTATGAAACAAACTATGAATTACATATGGGAAAAAACTAGAATACTAATAAAGGGTATATGTGAGTTGCAAGGCAAGGTTTTTTTTAGTGACAAATAATTTGAGAGTGTGGAGATTTAAGAAACATTTAAAATTATTCTACAAATTTTAAACTATACTACATTTTAAAAAATCACAAAATTAACTCAAGGACAAACACTACAACTTTCAAAGAGGCATGGAAGAAAAGATAACAATTTTGAAACATTTTTACACTCTAAAATTCATGCATTCTCAAACACATTTGTCTAAAGGTAAACTATTTATATGTGAATTTATTATGTTCTTTCTCAACACCAGTTTTTCCCAGGGTACTATGTAAGTACAGTAGATGCAATATCCTCCCTAAGGAAATCACGAACACCCCAAGTTGGCTAGACTGCCCCAAGTGCTATGTATGCTTTATTACCTCTCCTGCCAAACTGAAATGACCTCTTACTTTTCTTTGTTTCTCCCAGAATAATGCCAGGAACACATTATTAAAGATTGTAGAAACAGTTCAATTTGTTGCAAGGAAAGAACGAATGCTAAAAAAGTTCCGCAAACTTGAAAGATTTAAAAAATGTTAAAGACTGCAACATGTTCTACACACAATGAAACTGACGACTGAGATTCGGTAAAAGTTCTTTAATGTTGTGGGATGGTGTTTGATGCATTAAATCAAGAAGGGATTACATAGATCATCCAAATTGGACCAGGCCAGGAAAACAGTACTGAGGGACCATGACTGGCCAACCAAGACATAGGGTCATTTAAGTTATACATGATCCATTTATCTGAAAACTTTCTCAGTTTTATTTCATTTTATCAGACTCTAACACAATGTCTGGCACAGAGTAAGTGCTCAATATCTATCAAGAAAAATATAAGGTCAAATTTAGTTTATCTTAACCAGGAGTTCCAGGGGCAAACTGGGATTTATATTTAGATATAAATTAGTTTGCCAAATTAATTCTCTATATTTTTAGCACTATCTTTTATTTCAAAACTCAAGTTTAAACTTAATTTTTAGCATCTACCATTCTATTTCTTTTTTCTGCCTGCATTAACATCTAGAAAGAAGCTCAATATCTTCCTCTTGATTTATCCCACTTAACTGAAACAATGAGAGGCAACATTAGCTTCATACTTTTATGTATGCAGAGAGCAGTTCAGGAGATTGGTCTTTGATGGAATATTTATGCTGACCAGGTGGTTTTTGACTTGGAGTATGTCACTGGGAAAGAAAGTGAAATATGTTTGTGCCCTGGCTCCAGCTTCCATAGCTCAGGTATCCAATAGATACATGCTAAGGTAGTAAATCAGTTACCTGGGCAATTCCAGTAATTCCATGAAATTTATTTTGACATTGCTTGTCTCAACACTGACCTAATTCCTATGTGTGGTTGCTCTAATTCATTTATATGCCTTTGTTATGAGCTTGCATCTATAAAATAAATATAAATCCACTGTACTTTCTAAAAATTCCTAAAGAAATTGTTCAATATTGAGTCATTTCCCGGTCTTGATAAGAACAACTCTTCCTGCATTATTTTTAACTAGACAAGAGAAGTATATGAAATCAAAGAGCTGTTGACACAAAGGTATTTGCATAATTTCAAATCAATGTATCTGTCATGTTTAAAATTTTTGACAAATCATTCTCAAATATAATTTCATTCTTCTGGGTCTTGTTCTCTTCATTAGCAATCATTCCCTCAGTCAAGTGAGCAAATGTATCTCTTTCTTAATGGAGAATGGGTTATAACATCAACTATGCAGATATTAAACACTCTAATCAGCAGCATTTCAGAATAAGAATTTTCCATCTACTTACGATGCAGTAACGATTTTTCAAAGTCCTGTTTACTAACTTTTCAATAGTGTTTAAGAGTCACAAGTAGAAAAGACATGTTGCATCTGAGAAATTATAGCCAGATTTTGTGACTGTTTCTGAAAATGATGACTTAGGAATAATAATAAAAACCAGTGGGTAAATTTTTATGAGTCACTTAGCAAAAAGGGTTTTGTGGGTTCTACTTTAAAACATAAATGAATAATGACACCCAAGGCTAATCCAGCACATGTTATAAACCAGAAGTTATGGTTATCCCATCAAACTGGTATATTTTGGTTGTAGACAACAGACACCAAGATAATTCTAGTTATGAGGTCCTGTTGACCAGTTATGCCTGACAGCTTTATAAAGCTTTTACATAAAATAGAACTTAATTGGGATTCAATTAGCAGTCACATTAACTGCTGGATCAAAGTGATTCATTCTAAAATAAGCACACCTCATACAATAATGAGCCTTTACATAATATAGCACATCGATGTGCTTGTAAGTGATGAGTATAAATACTGGCTGAGTTTATAAATTCATTAAATTCCTAATATCAGAGAACATTAAAGAAAAAAAGAACTGCAAAGATATATATTCATATTTCCATTAATTTGACTGAATATCGAAATCATAGAAACTCTTGAGTTTAAATACTTGACAAAGTACTTTGTTTATAACAATACTTTTCTAAAAAAAGTGAAATCAATGATTGATGCAAACTTCTTTCTATCTGAAATACATTATATCTGAACATTAAGTACCCTACAACAAACATAATTTTTACATTTGATAGTTTAATTCAAGTTTTTAAATAAATACAAACCTCAACTGCTCTCTTTATACTACAATGTCATTAAAAATCAAGAGAAAAAAAATTTTTTTTTTCAAAAAAGTCTCTAAACTTTCCTTTGCTAAAATAACAATTGGAGAAATTGTCTATACAACAAGTATTTAATAACCTAAATACTTTCAAAGCTTGAATATGCAGTTAAGGATATTTTCACCAATGTACAGAAAATGTTTCCCACAAAATTGTGAGTTAAATAAATTGACTTACATTCACATCTGAGATGTGTGCTCTTTTTTATTCTAATGCTTCTTGGGTTTATGCTGTGGGCTGGCTACCTGATACAGAGACCTATAAATAATTTAATGCAAAACATGCATTCTTAGCTAGCCCAGGCAAAGCAGTAGAGGTAAAGTCTTATGGCATGCATGCACAAGACCCTGTGCTGAAAAAAAGTCTTCTCCATACTGGAAAGAATACAGAGATGATGCATTCTGTTGAGAATTTATGGATAGCCAGTGAGTGGGATGTGATGAGAAGGATGTGTTTCATAACCACAAGTTTCATTATCTTGCACTGGTCTATGAGTCAGCATGCCATGCATTCCTTTACTAATGATGTGAACTAACAGAGAGAAGCAAGAACTCAGGAACAGATGGGTTCAAAACTGGGTCTGAGATGAAGGTGCACAAATTGGTTTGTGCTCCCACACCCAGGCCATGAACGCCCACTGGTTTCTAAGCATAGGTATATAGGATGGAAATCATGAGGCAAAGGGGAAAACTTTCAGAAATAAATTGCATTAAATTGAACATGGTCAGTGCATTCATGAGTCTGTGTTATAGTTTCAAACATAAAACAAGTAGAATAACAGTGAAATGAAGACTGTAATTATTTGCAGCTATAGAAAATCACCCGCTTCTCATTTTGATGTTCAAATAGTAATGCTATAAAAATTTACTTAAAAAGAAAAGGAATGACAGCAGGGGTGTTACCATTATGTTGTCAAAGTCTTCCAGAAGGGAGACAGCAGAGCTACAGAAGTCCTACAGAAAGGGGACAGCAAGAAAACGGCAGACAATACAGATAAGATTTTTTAGCCTAATGATGTGGGTTGCCAAAATACATATGAAATAGTTCACTTTAACACAATGTTTCAGGGAGTAAAGACTTAGTAACTGAGGCCCTGTAGATGCTTTATTAATTTATATGCCAAATAATATCATTATAGGCTGACACACTGATAAATAATATGGTAATATTGATATAATGGAATAGCACAATCTGGAGGGTAAATGGTAACACATAAGAAGTGGGGGAGCTACCAGAGACACACACTTCCTATAACTAAGGAATATTGGGGCCCCAGTATGAGCAGCAGGGCAGAAGACTCCTTCCAAGCCTAGAGTCAGGGGAAGCACTCACACAGTCAGATCACATTAAACGCACACGACACTGAGTGAGCAAGCTGGCACACACATTGTAGAAGGATGTAATTAGACAGCACCATCCTCACTAAATGCACAAAAAGCAGAGCGTCGGTTAGCTACACATTCATTCACAACAGACAAAAAGATATTTATAGTGCTAGCAGTGTTTACACACTAACAGGGAATCTGGCCTGCGAAAAATGTCTACCAGGTAAATGATTCCCTTACTAAATCATTTTTATAAATGGATTCCAAGTGACAGTTTATCTGAGATGTTAAAACTTTTCTGTTTACTGAGTTTCAGAGACAACAATGAAACAAAAGATAACTCAGTTTTAATAGAAAAAGTGTGTTACTATACAATGAAATAGAAATTACAGGAAAATTTCCAAAATAAATAGTATCTGTTCTCACATTTTAGGTGTGGATGCAAATTTACTGCATCTGTCTGTTTAATTTTAGATAAAACCATCCTTGTATTAGCAGTCAATTTTTTCACCCTCCACCCCAAATTTCTCCCCTCCCTTAAAAAAAAATCAAGTGGCACACAACTGTCTTCTAGTTCATATAGTTGCCTAACCATAATTTCAGCAAATGAAATAAGCACTTTCCTCATCATTCAAATTAGCGGAAATATCAGATATTAAATTAGAAAGCAAAGCACCTTCTGCCCTGATCTGGTTTCCACCTAACAAATGATAAAGTTTAGGTCATATCTGCTAGTTTAGTTTTCCTACCAAGTTTATTTTTGTTATTGAGAGTCATTTAAATTACATTCTATATGTAAATGCATTAGAGATAGTTGTTAAGACTTAAGATTTGCTTCAACAGTATTATTTTGCCTTTAGTAAGTAATAACATTTTGAAATATGCTCAAATTATAGGATCAGAAAATTACAGAAGCTAGTGAAGTTATAAAAGATTCCAAAACTCACAGATAACAAGAAAGTGAAAATTAAAATGCCATAAAATGATACCATTTTACCTGCTCAGAATGGGAAAGTTAAGGCCTGATAATGTGAGGATGTAAAGAAAGGAAAAAAACTCATTTATGGTGTTCACTATCATCTTGGAAATCAAATAAGCATTTCCACTTCCAAATATATACCATAAAGCTCTCCATGATTACAGAAGAAATGTAAAAATTTTTTTACTGTAACAGTGTTTACTATGAAAAGAATTGGAATAAATTTAAATAACCACTAACAAGGGAATGGATAAATATGTTAACATCCATAGTGGAACAGCATCCAACCAGAACAAATGAATAAAACCACATGAAACAAAGTAAATAAAATTCAATTAGTGAAAATTAAAAAGTTGCAAAAACAATACAATAATACATGTATAAGACAAGTTTAAAATCTGAAAGTATATGTTTTTTGCCAATGGATGTAAACACACACAAAAGTATAAATAAGTTTACAAGAAAGAAAAACACTAAAATTTAAGAATGTGATTACCTCTTTATAGAAAAGAAGGAAAATGAGCAGAGACAAGGAGCTTTATTGATAATCTATGTTTTACTTTAAAAAAAAAACTAAGGCACAACATGATTTAATGTTGCTATACTTTGTCTGTTTTATTAGTGTTTGTTATATTATTTTCTATTTTTATCTGCATGTCTAAAAGCTGAAGGACGAGCAGGAGAGAAGGAACCAAGAAAGGAAACGCATATCCCAAGGTGATAACACACCCAAGGTATGAGATCAATTGCCAGACAAAGGCTGTTTGTTTAATTTCAATGGACCTCATGAATCTAAGGGCATGTTTTCAGAAAGGTATAGATTGACTTTTGCTAAGGAGCAAACATTGGGAGTCATTTCCTTAGTAATGGTTCTTTCATTATGTGATGTAATTCCTTCATTTGGATACACAATAATGGCACCTGTTCCATGGTTGGTAACCTCAGTTCTTACAAGTTACCACTAGTGACACCTAGAAACAACTTGTCTGTCAGAAATCCTCTTTACTGACATGAAATTCTTTGTAATTCAATTTCTCTAGCCTATAGCCAATTATTACAAATTTGTCTTAAATTAAGCTAAATATCTTTTGGCTATCTTTCTTTAGCGTCTTAAAGAACAATATGGCTTACATTACTATAAAGAACAACAAAATGATTTAGTGCATTGAATCTAATCAAGATAAATCAAGGCATAAAATTAATTTCTTTTCCTGGGTTAAAGCTTAAATTTCCTCTCCCAAAGAATCTTCCCTAGATGACTGATGTGGTGGGAGTGGGAAAGGGGTTCTTCTCTCAGAAGAAAACTATTGGATGTAAGAAAACAGTGAGTGGTGAACAATTTAAGGAGCATTCTGTATTCTACAGTGTTCTACATTTAGGATATGAAGAAAATAAAAAGAATATAAAAAGTGATATTTTTAAAAATAAATTGGAATCAGCTCCTATAAAGTTTGAATCAAAGATTTTAGACAGTAAAAATATAACTTTTTAAGGACTCAAAATAGCTATTGGAGAAACTAAACAATATACCTTTTCCATAGTCTTTCTACTGGTGGCCAATGAGTATAAATCTTGTTAGGAATAATTAAGATAGCTGCACAAAGCATGAGATTTGATTTTATCCTCTTTTAGTCCTTAACATACCTAAGAAAATAAAAATCATTTTCATGGGATAGGGATTTCCTCCGAAATAATACAACCATAAGATAATAATAGTAAAGGGGGACCACAGGGGACCATTTTTTGAGCACTTACTATGAGCCAGTTGTCCTAAGGACTGTTACAAGTATTAAATCATTAATTTCACAAGAACCCTAAGAAGTTCATATCACATTAATTCTGCTTTATAAAGAGGCTCTGAGGCACAGAAAGGTAACAATAACTATACTGAGTCTCATTTAAACAAGGGACACTGAATAAGAAATGGAGGTTAATTACCTTTATTTTCCTCCATGAAAACTCAATTGAAAAAGTGTCCTTGCCAAAATATCTTTGTGTATGTTGATAATGCACTAAATAAAGTTGTAAGGAAATGTACTTCATTATAATAATAGCCATTATATCAAATAATTTGATTTGGAATACCTAACAACATTAATGTTATTTAACATTCATTTTCTAGACACTACAAATATCTTGATAACTTCCTGAAGAAATGTAAGATGATCAATAACAGAACATCTCATGATCAACTACAGTCAATAATCAGCCTCTGTGGTAGACCTACAGAGTTATTTTATAATGGTATTCTTGTTTTTGTTATGTACCATCTAAAGTTAGATGTTTTTCATACGTTTCAGCTTTTTTCCATCAGGTGGGAAGGCCCAGTGGACCTGATAAGGTCTGAGACATAGCCAGAATTGAGAAATTTATGTCCCTTCTTACCTTATCTACGTTTTCAAAACAAACATGGCAGAAATCACCAAAAGCAGCAATTTCTGAAAGTACTTAGAGGGAAGATCGATGATGAGGTGAGTTGTAAATAAACATCAGACTGCCAAAGACTAAGGCTACTAGGAAGCTCTAGGTCTCTGGAAATAGCTGCTCAAAAAACAAGTATTGATTAATTTAATAAATAGATTTCTATCCTGTGCTCAGTAGATTAAAGGATACGAATACTATAAGACCCATGGTTTGACCTTCTAAGAAGAGGGGACAAATGGAGAAGGGACTCTGGACAAATGACCTAGAAAGCAGACACACACAAGGCCTAGAGAAACTCGCCAGACTTTAAATGCATCTGCTAAAATTATAAAATCAGTTTTGAAGGTTGAGAGAGAGAAATTCTACAATACATCTGTCCCATTTAAGAAAATGGTTTCTATAATTAGAAAATGGGTGGGATACAGAGAAAAAGAGTATGTATTTCATTTCCTCTAAGAAGCCAAAAACTGTGAGAAAAACGTAAATTTTGATGTACCCAGAGAGCATCACAACATGTGTAGGTATTTAACTTGATATGATGTTGCTGCCAAAATTAAAACCACTACTCTATCATTTTACTGTGATGGATATATGCCAGTCTATACTAGAAAAATAATCTGCATTCAGAGTCATATATTGAAAATCCTTTATCAATATCAATACTACCATTTTATATAATTCTGCCTTAATCCAGATTTTTAAAGATTATCACAAGGAGATTTTTTTTCTCTGCCACAGCACCTATTTAGCTGGAGTTGAAGTATATTAGTACTTGACCTATTACGAGAAAGGAAAGGAGCTAATATTTCCTCAGAATCTTGTAGAAGCACGCAAGCTAGCAATTGCTACATATATGTATCAAATACACTGTGTGGTTCATATCACCTGTGACTGAACCAGGTCTGCATTTTCCTTCCTCACAAAAACAGTTTTCCTCGGTATAAAGAAAGGGGAGAGAAAAAACACATCTGAGTGCTGAAAGCCCTTGAGAGACTCTAAAGCAAATTTCAACTGTTAAAATGAAAGGAGGAACTACTGGATCACCACAGTCATAAAGTTGAGTTTTTACTACTTGAAGATGGAATTCCTGACTTTTCATAGGGCAAACATGGTTGGGGGGGAAGGTTATGACAGCACAAAAGAAAACAGGTAGAAAAAAGATGAACTCTCAGGTAATTCCTATTAGTACATGCAGTAATTTTTGAATGGTTTGAAGACAGTGTAAGAGTAATGAATAGGGTGTCTCAGGCACATTTTAGGTCATAAGCCAGCCTTCTTCAAATATGCACTATCTTTATTACATATTTGTCTATGTACTACATATTACATGTAAAATATTAAATTTCTTTCAAAATTTTTTTTTGTTTTAGGGGAAATTATCATGTTTATATCAGCAAGTGAACCTTTGGAGGATAAGGCATATTTAACTATAAATGGCCCTGGTCGAGTGAACATCTCTCCTGTATTGGCTAGAACCTGCCTAGGGCAATTCAAAGCAGAAGTTAGCAGAAACACAAAGCAGAAGTTAGCAGAAACACTTTGAAAGTGGGCTAAAAGGCAAATTACACCTTGTGATTCAAAGGCAGGGATGAAAAATAATAATAAATAACTTACTGGGAGGAAAATTTTAGTTAGGCTTAAATTACTTTAAAAGAGAGCTGTGGGCCTCCCTTATGGTGCAAAGGGTTGAGCGCAGCACTGTGAAGCTATCCAGAGCCACTGCAGCACAAATACGATACCTGGTCAGGGAGCTTGCCACATGGTGCAGCAGACCTCTCCTGCCTCGCCCGCTGCTACCCGCAGCAGCATACTTCAATAGATCTACCTGTTCTGCTCCCTACTCTGTCTCTGGTGAATCTTCTCACCACCCCACACCTCTGGCCTACACCCCAGCTTGTATGCATAAATAAATCTTTAAAAATATAAAAATAAAAAAAAAGGGAGCTGAACACATCCTAGTGGGATGGCTTTTTAAATCCAAGTAAATTTTTTATTTATTTCAATAAGAAATTAAAACAATGGCATAATTATTTATGTTTATCTCCCAGAAGGGCTAAAAGCAAACTGAGATTTTAGGTGGCTCCAAGTATGCTGCTTATTTTAGCAGAATGGATTTTGTAAAATATTTTAACCAAATTCTCATTATTTATAATGCGTAAGAAGCAACTTAGGCCTGTCTTACCTGATGGTTCCAGGGAGTTTAAGCAGTTGCTAGAGATTAGGGAGAGACAAGCATGTAGTGACTGTTGTTTGTATTCTCATGCATTTCAACTAAATTCCTCTCTCTTGTCCTTCTTATAATTAAGGCAGGAAAAAAAAAAAAGGAACCATTATTAAGAAAACATAACCAATCTTCCCCACCTCCCAAAATTGCTACGTGAACTGAATGCAGAAGTGTTCTATATTAGATATGCCTAGAAAACTAGCCAAAATACAGAGACTAGTAGTAAAAGCTTTGGAATTTCTTGCTAATTTGAAACTTCTGTTTTTTTCTTAGGCAGGAAACACATGCCGATTACATATGTCCTTTAGGGATGATAAAAATACCCAACTCATAGGGTTGTTGTGGTACTTAAAATAATTAATACATTTAAAGTGCTTGAAAGTGTTTTGGCAAATAGTAAGTGCTCTCTCGGTGTTAACTACTGTTAGTACTATTATCATTATCATTAATATAGTGTAGGTCCATTTCAGAATAACTGGAATATATAGAAAGTATACAGAAACTAGAAAAGGAAGTCAAATCTCAATTCCCTCTTTTAATTTCAATGTATTTGTACAGATTCATGGGTTTCAACAATGTATTCTAAAGTTTTGTATGTTTAACATTGCTTGTTAAACAATTGCTAGTATCTAAAAAATGAAAGAAAACTGGGTTATAAGGCATTAAAATATAAAAATTGAACATCTCCATATATTTGTGGTTATTTGTAATTTATTCTGCTATAATCTTATTAAGGGTACATTAAAAATGAGAAATAACTTCAGAGTATGATAATGCATAACAGCAGAGCTAACAGGGATACAGAATATGTGGTAATTACAGGAGAAAATGAGTGCTTAGAGGTCACTTTAAGGATAAAAGGCCTGCTTCCTCTAAATGACTGAGAAAATCATTAGCTTTTCTTTTACTTTTAAGACATAATTTTAATGAACCTCAGGTAGTTAGAGTTCATGTAACAGTAAAAACAAAGGAGGAAAGTATTTAAAATCCTGTGCAAGAGATATACCTGCACTCACACAAGAAAATAAGGGTATGCACACAGAAGAGCATGCCACACACACCATACATCCTGAGCCAGAGGAGGTAATGACAGACAGAACTCCTTGGCTGGGTCCGGACAAACCTGTTGGAAAGGTCGAGCCTGGGCTTGCCTGAGTAGCCTCTGCTGCTGCTGCTGTTGCTGCAAAAGCTTCATTTGTAATAATTGCTGCTGGGATGTGATTGCATGCAGAGAGGGAGGCTGCATCATGGCACCTGAGCGCCGCTGCAGCATGTTCGACAGAGCTTGTTTGGTATTAGTTGGGACAAAGGAGCCCGTGGGGTCCAATCTGGAGCCACCTACAAAAACAACCAGAAGGAAGGACTTTTACACGTTAATGCAAAAGGTGTTCCTCATTCTATGAAAACAGAAACCTCACCTTGTAAACCTCATTTTATAAGTAAAATGGAAAATAAGGCATTGTTCCACTCCCATAAATATATTAAAGACCTACTAAGAGTTGCATCATTTCCAAAGGATGGGGAAAGTAATATAGGAGTGAATTACAGTATCTTAGTGACTTTACCGGAGATCCCACTTCAGTTGCTAAACAGAAATAGAGCTGTAAGTGCAATTTTGGATTCATGAGGTTTTAAATTATGCAAGGCCCTCAAAAACATATTACTTGCATAAAATGTATTGCCTTTGTGGTGTGTTTTGCCAAGTGTTCAAGTCAGGCAGAGAAATGCTTTTGTAATTTTGAGTAAATTTTAAGCTCATGGTATTTAAGCTTCTTTCTTTATATGGCAAAATGAAGTGCCTATTTGGTAGAAGAGATGCATGAAAGTACTTAAAAAGCTTGAAAGGCTTGCAAACCTCAAATACCAAGATTTCAAAGACAATGAATTTTTTTAAAGTTAGAAATCACATAAACAAGAAACATTGATTACAGTGTTTCCTCATGAAACCAAACAAAAATCCTTAACATATTTGCATCTATAATTTGTCAGATGCCTTTAAGAATTTGGGGGAAAAGTCTTAATATTTGCTGATTTCATAGTAGAAGCCTATCTTTTATTTACCAGATTGTCTACGTTTCTTAATGTTTCTTTAAGGAGTCAAAGGTTTTTCTTTAAACCATTAGATGATGAAAACAAACATTCAAAACTACCTATTAAAAGAAAAACATGTTCTTTTAAAAGACTCAATGTCACAACCAGTAATATAAGTATGAAGTCATTCTGAGGCATTCGAAAATCATTTGGATAAAAACCGAAAGTCAATTTGAGTAACATATGGCAAGGTAACTTATGTTAAAGCAAGAATTGGAACTGTACTAAAACATAAAAACTGAACTCATTTTAAAGGAAATTCTTTTTAAAGATTAGACTATAGACTATTTTAATTTTCCTAACTTTTCTATACTCTCACACTTCTGAGTCAACTGAAATACAATATATGGCTAAAATCCTCTGCACTTTTCTACATATTACTGTCTGCCCCATCTCCTACTAAATTTCAATAATTATAATTAGATAATCATTATTCCTGGGCCTCCTTGATGGCCTAGGGGTTAAGTCTCAGTGCTATCACTGCTATGGCCTGACTTTGATCCCCAGCCAGGGAACTAACCACATATGGTGCAGCAGCCTCTCACCCGCTACTGCCCTTAGCAGTATATTTCAGTAGATCCGCCTGGCTGCTCCCCAGTCCATCTCTGGTGAACCCTCTCACCTCCCACACCTGTGGCCTACACCCCAGTTCTACACACACAGAGACACAAATCATTATTATTAACATGTATTTCCTTTTAACTTTATCATACCAATGTGTATAGAAGAGAAAGCGAGCGATGTGTAGGGACTGGGAGCACCATTTTAAATTTTAGCTATATATGAATGGGAGCAAACTGTATATATTCCTCCTCAACTCCAAATGATTCATATTTAGTCTTTATAAATAATTGCTTTGTTCAATTTTTCCCTTACATGTTCTCATTCTTAAGACTTACCTAAAACTTAAAGTTCCTCAACATTTTATAGCATTCTAGGGGAAGAGGATATGAACCTTCATAAAACTGGTGGCCTTTAAGCCATATATAGTCCTTGTGTTTGACCTGAGTATCTAGAGAGTTTAAAAATGCTAGAAAATTGGGCCTCCCCGGTGGCGCAGCAGTTAAGCGCTGCGCTGTGGAGCTGTTGGCAGCGGCGACGCAAGTTCGACGCCCGGCCGGGGAGAGTCCCACATGGTGGAGCAGACCTCTCCTGCCTCGCCTGCTGCTCCCCTCAGCAGTGTATTTCTGACCTGCCTGTTCTGTTCCCCGCTCTGTCTCTGGTGAACCCTCCGGCTGCCCCACGCCTCTGGCCTGTACCCCAGCTTGTATGTATAAATAAAAAATAAATCTTTAAAAAAAAAAAAATGAATCTTTAAAAAAATGCTAAAAAAATCACAAGGAACTTGGAATTGTATTATTTTCTACATTGATCATTAAGTCTACATTGATCATTAAATCTAGTAGCTCTTATTTTTAAGAGCCTGCAATCATAAATCACTTAATGACATTTTGATCAAAGATGAATCAGAGCATATATAATGGTGGTCCTAAAAGGATTTATTATATAGCCTTGGTGTGTAATAAACTATATCAACCAGGTCTGTGTAATTGCTCCCTATGATATTAGCACAATGATGAACTCATCTAATGATGTTTCTCAGAATATATCCCAGTTCTGAAGCAATTCATAACTACACAAGTCAGATACTGCTCTAAGTCCTGGGACTATTATAGTGAACATAACAGAAAAAATACCTCACAGAGCTTAGAATCTGGAGCAGGCAGATAAGACAACACTAAGCAAAATACACACTTGCATAAGGAAGTGCAGATGTTATGGAGAATGAGAAAGAATGCAAGAGGTGTGGTTTATAATTTAAAACAGGGAGGTTAGGGGAAACATCACTGACAATGCAGTATCTGACCAATCTCCAAGATAGGGAGTGAGTCATGTAGGTAACTAAGGGAGAGCACTCCAGGTACAGTGACTAGAAAGTTCAAAACCCTGAGGTGGAAATATATTAACACTTTGTGTGCCGGTGTCCTTTAAATTTACCAGCCCTGGGAGGCCGGCCATTTTCTGTGCCACCGCATGAATGGTATAAGAATTCAATAAAACACACACACAACTCCTGAACTACTGGATATATTTTAATGAAATTTTAAATGCATAGAGATGAAAGCTTCTAGACTGAGTATGATCAAAGAAATAGCTCCTAATAGTTCCAAATAAATCCACTGTAGCATGAAAAACTGGAGACTAGATGAACACGTATTAATACGTGAGCGGCCACCTGATACTGGTGACAAAAACACGTACTAATACGTGAGCGGACCACAAAGTATTAAAATCTTTTGGGGGCATCGCTGGTGGCACAAGGGGTTAAATCTCAGCACTATGAAGCTATAGGTAGCCACTGCAGCATAAGATCAATCCCTGGCAAAGGAGCTAACTCACATGGCACAGTAGACCTCTCCTGTCTCGCCTGCTGCTCCCGTTAGAAGTGTATTTCAGTCAATCCACCTGCTCTGCTCCCCAATCTGTCTCTGGTGAGTCCTTTCCCCCACATCCCCAAACACACCTCTGGCCTACACTCTAGCTCTTGTATGCATAAATAAATAAATCTTAAAAAAAAAAATCATTTGGGCCTCCCTGGCGGCCTAGGGGTTAAGTCTCATTGCCATCACAACTATGGCCTGAGTTGGATCCCCAGCCAGGGAGCTCACCCACATGTGGCGCAGCAGACCTCTCCTGTCTCACCCGCTGCTCCCCTTAGCAGCGTTATTTCAGGAAATCCACTGAATCAAACATTTACTTCCCTATGCTTCCCAATGTCAGATTCAACTTACAATAAAAATCACAATGTAGTTTAGAATACAATAAGAAAAATATTATTTGTTAGAATGGCATATCCTAACAAAGACTGAGATCTCAAGATAATCTATCTCAATAAAATAAACAAACTTTCATTTGTAAAGAAAATTTAATTCATTCTAATTAAGGTCATTTTATTTAGAAAATCTTCATTCTGGATATAAAATCTAAAGCCTAAATCAAAGTAATACTACAGTGAGGAACATTTCTATATGGTAGTTTTCCTCATTAATAAATCTACTTGGTGAACCAAATTTCCAAGATTGTTCATGGGATAAACAATTTAAAGCTGATAATATAAAACAATGAAAGGCAATTTTATGTGCAGTATATGGTCTGATCTTTTAAAACACTAACAAAGATTCTATCTGATCAAAATGTATAGGAATTTCAAAACAAAGCTTTTATTAACTTTATATATTCTAGATTAGAATTTCTTCTGTGGCCAATTTCCTTTTACTACTGGGTGAGAATTCCAAAATTAGCACATAAACTCCTAACTGAAGACTGATTATAGTGGGAGAAAAAACACGTCAAGAATATGCCAACTAGGCACTCAGTTCTTGAACTTTCCAAGTTTTGTGGAGACGTAAGGTTAAAAGCAAAGAGAATTCCAAGCTATTTCTCATCCCAGTGTGGCCAGATGCACTCTCTGCATTACCTGGAGTAAGAGATTGGTTCTGAAGGAAGAATCCAGGCTGCTGGGGCTGACCCATGAGATTGTAGCCCCACAAGGTAGACTGTGGATGGTGCATCATCTGAGAGGAAATCGGTGAGTAATTAGGAGGCACTCGGTATACATTGCTCTGTGGATACTCCTTCAACACAAAGTTAAAAAGAAAGTTACTTAACTCCATGTACCACATGAAAAAATAATGCAGATTTTCCTGTCAAGTTATTTGTGATAGTTCCTATCCCAGCAAGCAAGGTTATTTTTATAAAGAGGAATACTGGAAGCAAGAGTGCAATATATTCAATCATTTGAGTTACAATTATTCCTTGATAAAAAATTATTCCTTAAAAAGAACTTGACTACAGTGGAAGGAGATGGACAAGGATCTTTTCTGCAATCTAGTATTCAAAGAACCAAAAACACATTTAAAATACCAATATTGACCACCCACATAGGAATGAGCATCTTTAGTTGCTAAGTTTTCCAGACACTCACCTTAGAAGGCCTTCCTGATTCCTTGGGTCTCTATGGAAATTACACCAGAAAGGCCCACTGTCCTTCAGAACCAGTCCCAGCCTAGCAGTATCTTTAGTTCCAATTTTCAGGACAGTCCTTTCCTGCTAGTCCCCTCCTACGTGTCCCCTCCTGCCCATAGTTTCTTCTTCTTTATAGAAGCTGCAGAATCTCTAAGGATCATACCTGAATGTCTCAACAACTCCACCCTCCTTTTTTCTCTAGTCCAGCTCTAAAAGATGAAAGAAAAATCAAATCTCAGTTCCCTGCAATATAACCTATTGGGAATAGTCAGCTTCAGAAGTAGTAAGGGGAGAAGGAACGGGGCCATTTGGGAAACAAAATGAGTTTTAGGCCTTTTGCATCTGAAAAGAAAAGAAATCCATCCATGTGGATTCACAAGCCAGGAGACCCCAGACTGGCTTGTCTGGACCTTATTGAGTACCTTTTCAAGACAAAGGTATACTAGTAGGAAGACTACAGAGGAAGATGGCACTAATGTTCAATTGTCATCCAAAGTGGTAACAGTCATTTGTAGAATATTAATCACCAAGCTAAGAAATGATGCTTTGGTTTTGACATAGACGAAAAGAAATAACAACACCGGTCAACATATTTTTACAAAAGTCATGTTACTGCAATAAAATTAGTCATTTCCTATCAATTTGTATGTGCTCAACACGAATGTGACAGGCAAATTCTAATTTTGGCTCTAGTTTTTTTTTTTTTTTCGGTACTCTGCAATAAACTGATGTTTATATCACGAAATGCATACCAATAGTAATAGGCCGATAGTTAACACCTGTAAAAAATCAAGTCATAGACTACTTCACAGATTTCTTCTTATCTCTTGTACAGTTGTTCAGGAATAGGACAGATAGAAGATGGCTTCCATGGTGCGAAAGCACAGCCTTAAGACTCAGTTTCAAAGAGTCTAGAAATAGTCTCCATTCTTGTGGGTCATGAGTGATTTCTAAGGCATTCATGAGGACCTCAATATCAGAACAGAATACCAGAATATTTTCCTTTCTGAAGAAAGGCTCCAACTTCTAGTGGCGCTTTCAACAGAAAGTAATTGTGACATCTTCTTCTAGAAGATTCCATTGTTGGAGTCTTGATCCTAGCAATTTTGCCTTGTTCTTGGATAAGTCCAAATCAGGAACCAGGTCATTGAGTTCTTCCTGTGTTAGTGTGTGTGGGGTTGATGATGCACCACAGTGAAAATCTGGATCACTGCATGCTGATGGAACAGGAGAAGAACAGGTCGGCTCACCCTTGTCCTCATCAGATGAATCAAGAGAATATTCCGCTGGAGGTTCTGGAATAGGAAGTCCCTCACCATGTGGAACTGGTCTCAGTGCAGACGGAAAGTTTGGGTGGACTATTCTCGACTTCTTTTGCTTCATTATTCCGCCGGAAAGAGGAGGAACCAAGCAGAAGTAACAGTCTTTTCTGTGGTTGCTTGGCTCTCTGCACACCATGGGGACTGCAAATGGCGTTGATGGTCTTTTGCCATTTCACCACTGTGAAATAGTGTTGTACATGTAGCACAGCATATATGCAGGGCTCAAGGCTTGTCCTGGTCACCAACCTTGCATCCGAAGTCAAGATGATAAGCCTTCTTCACTTGAGAAGTGATACGTTTCTCCTGGTTGGCAAATATCACTTCTCCACAAATAAGAGCAGAGATTGTCCACGCTATTAACGCACTTTAGAGGCATTACTGTTCTGTATTGTGCCTAAATGGGTAGCTTCAACTGTCTCGCACAAAGTCTGAAATATTTTCAATGCTCAACCTTTCTGACAGGGCTTTCCATAGTGCACTGCTGATGTCTGCTTACTTCAGCAGCCACCTGGTAGTAGTATTGCATTGCATCAGAAAATGATGCAATCAACGCTGGATGATGTGTGCATGATGGTATTTATGCAATGTGATGCAATATTGCATCACTCTAGGCTGATTTAGGATGTTGTTGCAGTCCTACTGGATAAATTTTCACGGTGAAACATATAAAATGAATTATATGAAATATCTTCAAAACGAGAGCTAATAAAAAATTTTCAGGGTTATATCATGTTCACCACACCAAGATACTACAGATTAGGGCCTTTTTAAGTCAGTAACAATCTCACAGTTGACCAGTGTAATTAGTCATAATGTCTGGACAGTAAATTATGAATATTTTTTCGGCTGTATAAGTAGAATATGAATTTTATAGGAAAATGCCTAAAATTCTCTCAAGTATTTTCTAGGAGCATTTATATGAAAATATTTTACATATTAATTCATAAATTTTATACAATTATTTTTAAATTGCTATCTCACAGACTTCTATTGTTTTCAATAATGATTTGCTACAGGTAAGAAAGGAAAGCAGGTAAGCAAGAAGTGAAAAGCAATTTTCAATAATGTTTCTCTGACCTTTAGAAACACTGAAAAGACCATACATATAAATATAGGAAAGGGGAGTAAGATGAAATGGTAAAATATAAAACCTCAGAAATATACTGAGGGATACATTAGATGAACTACATCTAAGGAAAAGCAGAGTTTTCCATGTGAATTTGTTACAGTTATTAACTGCTCAAAATACATTATATATTTTAGACATGCTAGTAAAAATATGAAAAAAGGATGAGATTTCATAGGTCTAATAAATTTAAGCTTCAAATCTAAAAAATTGTGAGACACTCAAATGTTAAATGGAAGTCTAAAATTAAACACAATGGAAGTCTAAAATTAAACAATGTTATGGCATATAGAGGAGGAAAATTTTAAAAATCTATAATCCTGCCATCTTTGGTAAGTCACTGTTTGTATGTCACTCCATTAATTTCAGCAGAGCCTGTTAGTGTAAGTTATAAAAAAGTTTATACTACTCTCAGTAACGTTTCCAGGGAGACAATTTACGCAGCAGTCACTCTACTAGATGCCCAGAGCCAAGGATCTCTCCACTTCCTGTACTTACATCCACTCTTGAGCTGGATTTTGTCTTGCGCTTCCTTCCTTTGGTTTTCTTCTCTTCATCTATTGTAGGTTTTCCCTGATCAGACAGCTCAGCTGATTTCCTCTCTGGTTCCTGAGAGATGGGAGATGTGGGCTCTTCCTCTTCCTCCTCAGGAGGGAGGGGTAGTGGCTCGAGGTAGTAACTTCGGGGCTTGGGCATGGGGTGTGTGTGATAGAGAAGCAGATGATGCTGCTCCTCATACTTGACCACCTTCCGGTCCACGCGTACTGTGCCAAACCAGGCCCAGGACAGAGGTGCTGGGTTCTTCTGACCCTCAAATAAATCCCAAGGGGACACCTTCTGCTTGGTAGAGACCTGGAGACCCTGTGGTGAAACAACACTCTGTGACTATATGTTCTGCAGGTTGGCGATTCGTCCAGAATGGTTACCTTCAGCGCATTAAGTTCAGCCTTAGGTTTTTTTATACCACACGATGCCATGCTCTGGGTCTACCCTACCACCACCAGATAATCCATCTTATTTTACTGTAAAATGGCATCATTTATTCTTTTTTTTTAGGGAAAAAATTAAAAAAACACATGAAGTTTATCTTAGTGTACTAGTTTATAATCAATTTAAAACTTAGACTCTATTTAATATTTTAAGCAAATACAAAGTTTATTGGTGCAGCTGCCCTTTCCTGTCTTGCCCACTGCTCCCCTCAGCAGTGTATTTCAGTCAATCTACCTGTTCTGCTCCTCAATCTGTCTCTGGTGAACCCTCTCCCCTCAACCCCCCTTCCCTGTGGCCTACACCCCAGCTCTTGTATGGATAAATAAATAAATCTTTAAAAAAATAAAAAGTTTATGATTCAAGTTACAGTCACTCTCTACTTGGACTCAAATTAACTTCAATCCAAGCATGTATGGAATTGATTCAAACTTAATTTAAGGACCTTTCAAGGACTTAATAAGTCACACTTACTAAACAGTTACACAATATTATTCCAAAAGTAATGTTAACAACAGGGTACAAATAAAGTCATTCAATTCAAACTTATCTCTACTAAATTTAGAAGATGAAATGTCATCCTTTTCCTGCAAATAAATTCCTTATGTTTTATATTAATTGGTCATTTCTCTTGGTACTTTCCCTGGTGTACAACTTGAAAATTTTCAAATGACCATTGAAATAACTACTTATGCATTCCACAAGAGAGGACCTTATCTGCACATGCTTTCCACGAGTGGCTTCATGTAAAACCAAGGCTCAGTTGCCATCTGTAAGCTGACTGTCTCCTAATACTCAGAGTCAGATTAGACCTCTTTCCAAGTGCCAAGACCACACATCCAAATGACTTCTAGATGTCTCATCACTGGGAGTGCATCTGTATTGCAAGTTTACTTGCCTATGACTTTAGCTTTTCTCTCTCCTCCACATTGCACTGGTTTAAGTTCTCAGGTTACCCTGAACTAATGCATTTCTCCTGTGAGCCACAGTATTTGAATACCTCTTCATAATCTCTTTGATTTGCCTATATGTACTTTTCCCTACCACCTGCTAACATAAGTACCAATTTTTCTGGGCACACTCTGTGACTGTTACCCCTCATCTGAGTAATATGGTTCCTTCCAAGTTCCCCTCTCTGTACCATTATACAAAACTCCCACTATACTGCAACTCACTCTCTCTATTTCTGTTTAGGTAAAAAAACTGTCATTGTATCTGTGATTTTGGAAGTCTATGGCTGTTCAACATTCATTCAAAGAACAGCCACTCTTCCCCTATTTTAGAGAAACAACCACTCTTCTCCTATGTTAGAGAAATTTCTCTTATACTTTACAAAAAATAAGTTAGTTAAATATTATTTGATCAATAAGAAAATGAAGATCTTCACTTCTAAAATATTATTTTTCTCAAGATAATTTACTACATGAAGACTTGGATCTCGTCTTTTTTTTTAACACTATGCTTTTATTTAGTTTTGGTGGACTTCAAAATTTCAATTAAATTCAAAGTTTAAATGAAGATCTTCAAAGATTTTATCTATTTATATGATAGTGCTGATGACAACTACATTTAAATGACAAGAATATGCTCTGCCAAAAAAAAAAAATATCAAGAAAACTGTCAAATTGAATATCTTATATATTCCATAGAAAGATAAAAATGCATTTTATTTTTATGAATTTAGGTATTTATATAAGGAAAAAAACATTTACTCTTGCCTGTTTTTTATCTATTGAGTCAAATCCTGCAATTTTGTTTCCCTTTGTGTCAATCAAGGAACCCATAGGTTCACAAGTGATGATATCACATGTCTGTTTTGGCAAAGGTAGCAACTGTCGAACTTTGTCAATACTTTCTGACCGCTTGTCTCCTAGTTCTTTCTAAAAAAAAAAAAAAAGGAGAAAGAAAGAGAGAGAGAGACAACATAGAAATTACCATGAAGGCAAGTTAAAAAGTAGGAAGTTCTCCTATGAAACATTTCCTTTTTTGCAATCCAGATATTCTTTAACCGTGAACATGGTCTATTCTGCAGTTCTAATTAGTGCAGTATGTTTCATTTCCTCTATTTAAATAGAAAAGAGAACACATACAAACCACAGTGCTGAAATAACAAAGACACCACAGTGCTGAAACGCAAAAATCCAGGGCAATATTTGCAATCAGGAGACAGACAGAAGACACAGAACAGAATCCATTCTGGAATACAGGATCAGGTCACAAGGTAAGGATTGGTTATTTTATTAGTAAAGTTATCAGAATTTTTCCCATACTGATTCTGTTTACAGTTTATATCAGAGATTATGTGATTAGTCAAATGAATCAAATTTAGAAAGAACAGTGCAAATGGTTATTTTCAACTACAAATGTCAAGACAAGCATGGATTTATCCTAAATCTAATGTTGGTATTTGGTTATATATTTGATATCAGATCTCTATAGTCACTCAAAAATTAAATAGTTTTTAAGAATATAATTAAAAAAAATCTTCAAACTATATTCTCATGCTTTTGGGTACTGGTAAACTGAGGTAGAGCAAACATCAAACTAATCACATTAAATTTACTTGAGTATAATAAACGACATTTAATTTAATGAACAAATAAAGATAACGTGCACTAAATAAGAAATCCTTAACAATTTGAGCTTATATATAAGCAGGTCACAAACTTACTTTCAATTTTTTTACTAAATTCATGTATGCACGTTTGTTTTCTTCAGATCCTCCTGGAGATGCATTAGATAGGTCAGAGGCTAATGTCCCATTGATTAAAACACCCAACATGTCAAGAACCGTTGTGAATAAATCACTAAGGGGGGAAAGAAAAGAATTATTTTCACCTTAAAGCCAAATCAATATATTCTTCAACTAAGTGAGCATTTTTATTTAAGGCACAGAATATTGAACAGTACCCAAGAAAATAAAATGTGGTAGAATGTGCAGTCACTAAGACAAAGCTTCTACCATGCAGGCATGTAGCGGCGTACACGGGAAGTGATAAGAACATACTTGTTAGTGTGCATGTCGACAGTTCCAGAAGTGATGATCTGCAGGAGGAGGAGTGCCCAGTCTGTTGTCCACTGGCTGCTCCTCTGCACAGTGTCAAACATTCCTCCCACCTGACACACAAATACAAGAAAAATTGGCTTTATGTTACAGAGAAAATGTCACTCCCATCAGTTCATGCAGCCAAATTTTGATTAGTTTAAAATAAAAGGCTCTAACTTATAAATTATCCTGTCTTCTCTCTCATCTATTTATGTATTTGCCATTCTTTTTGGTTCCTTCAGCAGAGAAATTTAGTCACCCCCCCAAAAAAAAAAACACAGAAAGGAGTACTCAAGTGTGAGCATGCTGTCAATTAGTTACCAGTATAATCAAATTTTTGTTGTTGCAAACTTGTCATGCTATCCAATTTTATGACGCAGTTTTTAGTCAAATCTGAGTAGATCAAAACCGTATACTACCATCATTTACAAGTTTGTGTTATTCAATCACTAGTCAGTCTGTGATTGTTTTCATAACACTTGGAAATGCCCAGTAACACAGAAGCAAAGATATGCAGGTAGAACGCCACCCACATTTCCTCGTTCTCATGTGTCAAATATTAGGAAAGTCAGCCTTCAAGGTAGCCTTCCCAATGGAAAAAGAAAAATTTAAAGGAATGTGTAATGTGTGAGAAATTTTAAATGTCTGTGAAGTCTCCCTATGGGACTTGTTTTTAATCATCAGTTTAATGGAAAGTTAGAGAAAACTTAAAAGATGTTTTTACATTCTTTAAATAAGTACAGTGAAAGCTAGCCCTAAGTAAAATAGTCCAGTTGACCCTTGAACAACTTGGGTTTGAACTACGCAGGTCCACTTACACATAGATTTTTTTCTATTCACAGATTCTCAAACTGGATACCATGGGCCTAAAAATTATAGCAGGGGTGGGGGTTCCTAGCTCACTATTGTTCAAGAGTTAACTGTACATCAACCCAAAGCTACTTTTAGCACAAACTGAAAGAGATATTCTCTGGAGTGAGGGATGTAGAAGGCAAATCAATGTAAAATACCACCAACTACTGCCTAGAAAACATACCAAACAAGAAGGACAGCAACCAAGAAAACAGAATGTTCCAAAGACAGGGAAGTAGAGAACAAAGAGCAGAAGGTCTCACTTTGTAATGAGGACTGACTGGGGTAGAAGTAGAAAGCTGGAATTATTTCCACATTTAGAGTATTACAGAGAGAAAATACTAAAAATGTCTCTCACCAAATTCAGACGTAGCTGCAATGCTTCATGCATCATCTGTCGTGCTCTCATGTCATCTTGATATCGTTCCTCTCTCCAATTACTTAAAATCTAAATAATAAAGTAAACATACTGTTTTCCCTGCTGAAACTGACATTTTCTCAGAGTTAAACTGAGGTTTCTGCTGACCAAAAAAGCCAAAAACAAAGATAATATCTTAGCTAAACAAATTAACAAAGCTAAAATAAAACTAAAATAAAACAAAGCTAAAATGAAACTCCTATTCTTCCACACATACAGAAATCTGGTTATTTCTTTGTCTGTTTACTTTCTAGGTCAGAGGGAGAAATTTTATTTATTATATATCTTATTACTAAATTTTAAAAAGTGCTTTAGAGGGCCATCAAGTTAAACATTAATAAGAAAGATTATTTTTCTTTTTTTAAAGATTATTTATTCATACAAGAGCTGGGGTGTAGGCCTGAGGTGTGTGTGTATGTGGGGAGGGGGGGTGAGAAGATTCACGAGAGACAGTGAGGAGCATAACAGGCAGATCTACTGAAATTCACTGAGGGGAGCAGTGGGTGAGACAGGACAGGTCTGCTGTGCCATGTGGGAAACTCCCTGGCCGGGGATCCAGCTCATGTTGCAATGGCTGGTGATAGCTTGATAGTGCTGAGACTTAACTGACCCCTTGCGTCACCAGAGAGGCCCAAAAATAAAGATTATTTTTCAATACATTTCACTGTTCTTATAAAGCATTAGAGAGATAGAATGACATTTTCTATCAGTACTATCATGTATTGTAAAGACAGGTAATGAATCTTAGCATATTTATTATGTTGATGTTTTATGATGGGGTGATTTCTATTTTAAAGATTGGAAATATCACTTTGTGGCATATCCATTTACAAAAGGGGTACAGCCTCAACTCAGGCTAATGTTGAGGAAGGGAAGACTTGCTTATGAAAGGCAAACCACAAGTGAGAAACAACCCAGAATCAGCTGATATAAGCACAACACTGCCACGCTGTGAAAAGAGTAGCTAATAAGAATCATCTTAGGGCCTCCCCGGTGGCGCAGCGGTTAAGCGCTGCGCTGTGGAGCTGTCGGCAGCGGCGACGCGAGTTCGACGCCCGGCCGGGGAGAATCCCACATGGCGTGGCAGACCTCTCCTGCCTCGCCCGCTGCTCCCCTCAGCAGTGTATTTCTAATCTGCCTGTTCTCCTCCCCGCTCTGTCTCTGGTGAACCTTCTCGCCGCCCCACACCTCTGGCCTGTACCCCAACTTGTATGTATAAATAAAAAATAAATCAAAAAAAAAAAAAAAAAAGAATCATCTTAAAGACTTGAAATGAGTCACATGCAGAAGTAACCCAGACCAAAAGACGACCTATAACTATATTGCAAGGAGAGAGTTTAACACTCATCAATAGATATGGATCTCTCTCAAGGCTGCCTTAAAGTAGTTAAGAAAATACACAAACTGTCATGGAGCTTATTTGAGAAGCAGGACAAATAAAAACAAGTTTGACAAGTAGTAAGAACTAAGTAAGGGGATAAAAAAATTACTGAAGTTCTATATTTTATGATCAGCGAGGATATCCCCAAGGAGGTGACATCAGATTGATATCTGATCCTATAAAGAAGCTGGTCATACTAATATCTGGAGAAAAGCCTTCCAGGTGAAAGGAAGAAAATATGCAAAGGCACTGAAATGGGAATTTGTTTGCCAAGCTCAAGGAACAGCAGCATGCCACTGTGAAAAGAATAGAGCCATGATCTTGGAAAACAAGGTAGAAGTGGGAGCCAGTGTAAATCACGTGGGGCCCTATCATTCCAGACTCTGGATTTTTATTGTAGGTATAGTAAGAAACATTAGAACATTGTGGGCACTAGGCGAATACGTGATTTACATCATTATGTGTATTACAGGAACTCTGTAGCTACTATGAAGAGGGAGGATAATCTCTCCTATCCAAAAGCGGAGATGACAATGAAACAAATAAGTGTCCTTGTTCATAACTATGCAGGAAAGGCATAGAAGCAAGCACCACAAGTGAGGTCCATCAAGTATCGCAGCTCTGCAGATAAAACTTCCAGCGTGATCAAACTATTTTCCATTTTGATTCCACATTCACCACTTTCTAACTTGGCCACACAATTTATTTCTGGTAATAGAAATAAATGCAAGCATCCCAAATAGTGACCAGGAGAAGTGTGGCTGGTGAAAAGTTTAGGTTCAAATTTTTTGTAAATGGGGGCCTCCCTGGTAGTGCAAGGGTTAAAGACTCAGTGCTAGCAAGCTATTGCCAGCCACTCCAGCAGGAGTATGATCCCTGGCCAGGGAGCAGACCTCTTCTGTCTCACCTGCTGCTCCCCTCAGCAGTGCATTTCAGTCGATCCACTTTTCTGTACCCTACTCTGTCTCTGGTGAAACCGCTCACCCCCTCACTCTCCTCCCCCACACCTCTGGCCTACAGCCCAGTACTTGTATGAATAAATAAATAAAATAAATCTTTAAAAGCAAAAAATAAGCAAATGTAAATGAACCAATATTCCATCTAGTTTAAAAGTAAATGTCCTATGCATTTGACTGGCAATACACTGGCTCTTGAAGGAAAATAAAATTGAGTTTTGACTCTACAGGGCTCACGCTGAGACCCTGCTTGATATGTACAAGCCCAGCCTGAGGACTTGAATATAGCTCCATTGTCCCACTGCCACACAGACTGCTCCAGGATCTCTCCTATAAAGCAGGATCAGGAAACAAACATATCTATCAAGGTTATATGCAAAAAGCTACTTTTATATTAGTTATAGATTCTTATCTAATGCATAATTAATATTGTAAAACTGTTGATCTTGTGGTTACTAGGATACTAGGCAGGAGAACAGGGCATGGACTGTGTCTCCCTGCATCTAATCAAAACATGCTGTACTCTTATTAGTTTAATCTCAGTATTTGAAAGGAAAACAAATTAGTGTCATTAGGAAACTACTTGCCTGGCTTAATTTCTACTATACTTTACCTGATTAACTTGATTCTGGAGAGATGTCAGGAGGCCTTCCCGTTGTTCATCTTGTCCCTTTAGGCAGGTAAGGACCAGTGAAAGGAAAGGTTGTTGACTCAAAAGAGACATACTATAAAGGAAGTAATAACAGCAAATCTAGTTAGCAAGAATGGATTACTTCCTATGCAGCTATAACTTTTTTTTTCTTTTTATTTTTTAAGATTTATTTATTTATTTATCCATATAAGCTGGGGCACAGGCCAGAGGCGTGGGGCGGCGAGATGGTTCACCAGAGACAGAGTGGAAGCAATACAGGCAGATCGATGGAAATACACTGCTGAGGGGAGCAGTAGGCGAGGCAGGAGAGGTCTGTCATGCTAGGTGGGATTCTCCCCAGTCAGGCGTCGAACTCGCGTAGCCGTTGCTGACAGCTCCACAGCTCCACAGCGCAGCACTTAATCACTGAGCCACCAGTGAGGCCCGTAGCTATAACTTCTTGCCCTTGAGTTAGTTGCTTTTATTTATTTTATGATTAAAAAAAAAGGGAAGGGAGGGGAGTCGCAAATAGCCAAAGACTACTTGAAAAGTCAAGTCACATCTCTACTAAAAAGACTAAGAGCCATGGTAATACTTTCAAATAATTTGCGCTCTTGCCATTGAAGGCATTCCCAAACTAGCATTAATTCATATCCCATAGGTGTGTAAAGGAAGTACAGGGAAAAGTGAATTTGTATTTTATATCAGTAAGCTAAATTTATTTAAAGATAAATCGGCAGGAACATCAATTTATATTCCAGAATAAAATTAAAAATTTCTCTCACGCAAAATTTCTCTTTTAGGGTCCTGGTAACAAGTCCATTTAATTGTTGTTTCTGTTTTGTTTTTAGTACATGTCTCAAGTCCAAACAGAAGGGTATAGGCAGAGCCAAGATTAGCACCCAGATCTGAGGTTTCTAAAATTGGGGAGCTCTCCAGTGACTTCTGGTGTGAGCACTGTCAGACAGCCTTAGCTGTCTGTGAAGGACTTTAAACATGTCTGGTAAAAATTCTATTTTTAAATTGGCATTTTAGTCGTATTTTTCAATTATCAGAGAACAATTAACAAATCAAATTACACTGGTCAACAGTGAGATCGTTACTGACTTAAAAAGGCCCTAATCTGTAGTATCTTGGTGTGCTGAACATGAATATAACCCTGAAAATTTTTTATTAGCTCTAGTTTTGAAGATATTTCATATAATTTATTTTATATGTTTCACTGTGTCAATTTATCCAGAAGGACTGCAATATCCTAAATCAGTCTAGAATAATAGAATATTGCATCACTTTGCATAATACCATCATGCACACATCATCCAGAGTTGATTGCATCATTTTCTGATGCAATGCAATACTACTACCAGGCAGCTGCTGAAGTAAGCTGATGTCAGCAGTGCACTACGGAAAGCCCTGTCAGAAAGGTTGAGCACTGAAAATATTTCAGACTTTGTGCAAGACAGTTGAAGCTACTGTTCCATAGAACTGTTATTTTATCCATTTAGGCACAATGCAGAACAGTAATGCCTCTAAAGTGTGTTAATAGCATGGACAATATCTGCTCTATTTGTGGAGAAGTGACATTTGCCAACCAGAAGAAAAGCATCACTTCTTAAGTGAAGAAGGCTTATCATCTTGACTTCAGATGCAAGGTTGGGCACCAAGACAAGCCTTGGGCCCCGCATATATGCTGTTCTACATGTACAACACTATTTCACAGTGGTGAAATGGCAAAAGACCATCAACGCCATTGGCAGTCCCCCTGGTGTGCAGAGAGCCAAGCAACCACAGAAAAGACTGTTACTTCTGCTTGGTTCCTCCTCTTTCCGGCGGAATAACGAAGCAAAAGAAGTCGAGAATAGTCCACCCAAACTTTCCGTCTGCACTGAGACCAGTTCCACATGGTGAGGGACTTCCTATTCCAGAACCTCCAGCAGAATATTCTCTTGATTCATCTGATGAGGACAAGGGTGAGCCGACCTGTTCTTCTCCTGTTCCATCAGCATGCAGTGATCCAGATTTTCACTGTGGTGCATCATCAACCCCACACACACTAACACAGGAAGAACTCAATGACCTGGTTCATGATTTGGACTTATCCAAGAACAAGGCAAAATTGCTAGGATCAAGACTCCAACAATGGAATCTTCTAGAAAAAGATGTCACAATTACTTTATATCGAAAACGCCACCAGTAGTTGGAGCCTTTCTTCAGAAAGGAAAGTACTCTGGTATTCTGTTCCGATACTGAGGTCCTCATGAATGCCTTAGAAATCACTCATGACCCACAAGAATGGAGACTATTTCTAGACTCTTCAAAACTGAGTCTTAAGGCTATGCTTTTGCACCATGGAAACCATCTTCCATCTATTCTGTTCCTCAACAGCTGTGCAAGAGACAAGCGAAGAAATCTAAGTAGTCTATGACTTGATTTTTTACAGGTATTAATTGTAGGCCTATTACTATTGGCATGCATTTCATGATGTAAATATCAATTTATTGCAGAGTACAAAAAAAAAAAAACCCTAGATCCAAAATTAGAATTTGCCTGTCATATTCGTGTTGAGCACATACAAATTGATAGGAAATGACTAATTTTATTTCAGTAACATGATTTTTGTAAAAATTTGTTGACCAGTGTTATCAGAGAACAAATTCAATTATCAGAGAACAAACTAACAAAGCACACATTGAAAAACTAAGTGCTACATTGGAAAGAAATATGTCTTAAAATGAGTTGAGGTCAAAATATTTCAGTTGGCTTCATCTTACATCATAGCAGAATGTCTTGGGACTGACTTGGGAAAAGCCACCTCTAAACTCTGTGATACCATTTGTCTTCCCTGTAGGAATTGAAGTAATGGGCATGTAATCACCTAGTAGCAAATATATTTTGAGAATTAAAATTGAGTCACCTAGATGGTTAATGAATACTGGCAAAGGTGAAATAGCCAGGTAACAACATATGTAAAGCTAGGTCTCTACCAAGTACAGCTAGGTTAAGAGCAAAAGTTGCCTGGATTTTCTGGATTTAAACCTTAGCTTTTCAACTCTTAAAGTGTACATTCTTGAGAAATTTACTTCCTCTTTTAATGCCTCAGTTTCTTCATCTGAGGTTTTAAAAGTTCATGAATGTGTGTAATGAATTTTATAATATACGGCAGCATTTCATAGGAGCTCAATAAATGACAGCTATTAAGATATCAATAAGGGAACAAGAAACCTTTATGGTAAGCTTTTCTTTATAGAAGAAATAACAGTCACTTCCCTTTACTCTTACGGTGCTACATTCATGCTTTCATGTTAGTGTGTGGTTTTGTTCTTTTCTCATTAACAGTAACCAAATTTCAAATATAATTATTTGAAACCTTTTCTTGGGCATAAAACAAATTAAGAAAACACTAAACTTGGTGGCTTATTTTAAGTTTTAATATCTGGCCTAGAATAAAAGCCCTAAATATTAAAGATATTAATAGCTATTTCAGGGTCCAATATGACAATTATAAAACATTTGATGCATTTTAGAAATAAATACCCAGGTTATAAAATATGAGAAATAATTAAAAGCAGAATATAGGAACTAAGTGAATATCTAAATATTCTAAATGACATGAGGCTAAGAAGTCGTTATTTTTAACAGTTCAGCAGTGATAAGGGTATGCAGGCAGAGTTGAGAACTACTATACTGCATGTAACAACTTGGAAATTTTTAGGAATCGAGCTCTATTAACAGAATATTTTCAATTCCATTTAAAAACATTTCAGTGGACTCTGGTACAATAACCATGTATGTCTGCAGGATGCTTAATAGTCTCAATTGTTCTTTAAACTCTCACATAGAGGGGCACACCTAGCCAGACATACCTTTTTTGTTTTTGTCTGTCTCTTTCTTTTTTTGAAGAAGACCCCAAGTGTTGACCCTTCTCTAGCTCCTCCCCAGCAGCCTTCAACACTCTTCCTTGCACAGAAGTTGGCAGCCTGGCAATCAGAGGGGCCACCAGCCATACACCCCTGCGTTCAGAGGAACTAAAATCAGAAACAGGTGTTATACCCAAGGAGGTATCTTCTTTTTCTCTTCTCATACTTAGAATTGAAACTTCAAAACCAAACTTATATCCACAAGATTATTATTATTCTGAAATTTCCCTTTTGCTTTTATACAGTCTTTCCTCTTGCCAAATATCAGACACCTGCACATATTTTTCCATTTATGCTGATGGAAAGCAATGAAAGAGTTCTTGGAGGAAACTATAATTAACTGATAATTTTTTTTTGAACTTGCAAAATGTTTTTCCATGATTCTGGTTCTCTGATTATTACTTGTTCTTTTTGACCAATAAGCAATATGCTTTTCTGTCATGGTTAAATATAAACAATTTTTAAATTTTTACAATTCACCAGCTATACTTTATACTAAAAATAACAAAATACAAGTCATTATGCCTCTCATGATTATCATTTGTGCAAAACCACTGATTAATAAAAATGTCAGAAAAAGTGTTTCTTAATCTAATAAATACCATGGGACAGAGAAGTCGAAGGGAACACTAAAGAAATCAATCCATCCTGAGTGTCATCTGTGGTTCCAGGGATTCTAGGTCTTATTAACTTAATATTCAGAACACTAAGGCATTATTCACCCCTGCAGTATTACCTTTTAGTATATCATTAAACAGTGATAATTGACACAAATAATTCTTTCCTTCATATTCCCGAACTTTATGGAAAAAAAAAAGAACTGCATTATGCAAATAAAATATACTGTTACATGTGAAAACTTAATGATAGCTCAATAAAAACGGAAAAAAATACCTTAGGAATGTCTTTATTCCACTCTGTCTCATGCTACTTATATCAGTACTTCCGATACCACTTGGGTTGAAAAGGCCCATATTAGAACTAGAAGAGTTATTATTCAAGTCGGCCGACTGCTGAAATACCTCTATTGTTGCCTTTGCAATATTGTCCAGTAAGTTGTTCATTTCAGCCACTGAACCAGAGCCCTAGAATTAGACAGAAGAGAATTAGCACATACATTTTCTTTTATCCTCAAACATTAACATGATTTTGCTTCACATAAAGTTGTATACACGCTCTCTATATCTACTCACAGGGTCCTTCAAGCACTGTTTGATCATTAACTGAAGTTCTAGCCAAGACTGTCTCAGTGTCCACTGTTCAAGATTCTGGGGAGAATGGAAAGATCGAACACATTACAAATACTGAACATGTCCTGAAAATAATTCCTTGCAGTATTCCCTCTCTCAAGAAACAATAGAGTAATAATACAAAGGGTTTTATGTAGATCAAAGGCTTATAAATATATTACATATATATTGTAGACACAAAGAAATAAAGAGCAAATTAAAATAATGAGTTTCACTCAGTCAGGCACTGGTTGTAAATGACAAGCAATTCTTACCTCAAAATAGTTTATCTAACCAAACCCATTACAAGATGATTTCAATATTTTTTAAATATTTAAGAGAGTATCTCTCCACAATGCTTATTTTTCATATACAGTACCGACTTAAAATATTATTTATGTAATGACTGTAAATACAGTTTGCATGATCTATAGCTATCCACCAAAAAAAAAAAAAGTGGCAGTTAAACAGAAAATCAGAATTAATTGAAGAATCAATTAGCAATGTCAAATAATAATAATAATAAAAAAGAGACAGTAACTCTTGTTATAATTGCCAGGCCTGACAGAAACACAATCTTTTGGTCAGTTGCTCACCTGGAGAATGCGTTTAATGTGCTGTCTTTGCAGGTTGTCCCCCTCAGTACATTCTTTAATGCCGTGAGGATAACAGATAAGCTGCAGTAATTTCTGTGCTTGCATATTTGAAAGCACAGGGTCCAATATAAGTTCTTTGTCTGTGCATAATCTCTCAGGTTCTTTTAAGCAATGTTCTCCTACCCATTCCTAAAGACAAAACAGCAGTTAGATTGACAGGCACAGACTTTCCACATGTGAATGTGATATGTACAAAATTCATGCCTCACAATGCAAAAGAAAAGCTGATAGGAATACTCCAGTTTAAAAAATTATATAAAAAATAGGTGGGAAAAGTTCCTCAAATTAAAGTTCTAGTGTTTCTGACTTCTTAAAAATACCAAGTGGAACTCTGGCTAAAGATAATGTTGAAATTAAAAAAATGCAAAAAGGAGAAAAGGTGAGGAAAAATATAATGAAAGCACATAATGGTATGTGTTTTCAGCTGGAAACTGGAACTTTATTCTAGGTACTGTTCTGTAATAATTTTTTAAAACTTGTTATATAATGGTAATGAATTTAAATTGTATCTTGATAATTTTTATGGAAAGCATTATACTATATTCCACTGAATAGAGAGGACACAGTATAACATTTAGAAAATTCGCTTACTTTTTGATATCATTAAGAATAATGTTGTTGTTATTATAAGTAAATAATTGTGCACATTTATTTTCTATACAATTATTCTGGTAACTTTATAGAAGTTAAATATCTAGGTCAAGAAATACAGCAAAAATTTAAAGCCACTGATGGATGAGGCGTATTGCTATCCAGAGTGTTTCTACCAATTTAAACTTCTATCACCTTTTCAAAGGTAAACTCTTATAATAATATGGGGTAAGAAATCCTCAATAGTAATACAGTCCAATTTGAACCCAGATCTGTTTCAGATGAAGTCTGTCTCTGTGGCTCAATGCTGGCTCCACATCAGATCAACTAAATCCATCTCAGGTGGTAGTATCCAGGCATCAGTCATTTTTTAGGCATCAAAAATGTTTTAATACAGATGATTCCAATGGGCACTCGCAGTTGGAAATAAATGTACAAGTGCCTTTCAATATCTATAATAACTACTTAATATACCTTTATGATAATAAAACCTTAGTAAAAAAAATGAACTTGTCAAAATATGTTGATAGCAAAGTGCAAAAGTATATATGATAGATATGCCATGTTATTTTTGTAAAAAAGAAATTTTTTTTTTAGAAACATGAAAAGAGAAACCAGAAAACAATGAAAATGTTCACCTAGGGCAGGGAGAGACACAAGGTAGAAGGCAAAAGGAAAAGAGAACACATCTCTGAGTGCACTTTTTTGTGCAGCTCACTTTTGGAAACATGCTATTCTAAAGACAGAGCAAGCAGAAGAAAAAAAATTGAAGCTGAAAGCAAACATAAGCAAATGAAATCAATTCTATTTCAAAGGAATAACATTCACACTGAAGTGGGTAGTTTAAAAAACACAAAAATGTAAGCCCTTAGGGGTAAAAGAATTATAAACACATCTTCAAATCCTTTTATCATGTTAGGTATATTTCTTCTAGCCTCATTTTACTGAGAGTTTTAATCATAAATGAATGTTGAACCCTATCAAATGTTTTCTCTGCATTTATTGATATGATTCAACTCTTTTAATAGGTTTTCTTTTTCTAGTGGGACAGCTGTAGTAATTCTGAAACTATTTAGGTGTATTGTAGAATTAAACAAATCAGCAAACTGTTGTAATTGGAAGTCAGAATTCTTACTGTTAAACAAGATGCTATCATATTATCATATGGAATAGGGAAATGCAAAGAAATTGGTGGGGCAGGATTTGGAGATTATCAGTATGAACTCAAGATTACACACACACACACACACACACACACACACACACACGTATGTACATCAATTTCCCCCTAGCTCTGCCTGCTGAAAGAGCTTAGGAGCTATGAACAAAAATTGCACACAACGGTAAGCAAACACAGTGCTCAGCTCTCATTTTCTAAATAACACCTTCTACTACAGAATGAGGGTTTCCTTGAGCAATGAGTAATTCTAATACTCAGGCTCAGGCAGGGAAAGTACAGGTGGGCCAGAGTGAAAAACAAGGAAAAATTAAGATGGAGATGTGTCAAAATAACACAAGAGCCAGAATGAAAGTATTCTAATGGAGCAATCTAGGATCATTTGAACATGAAAATATGATAGCTAAGGACAGCATATGTTAACCCATCCAGAAAGTGAATGAAAGAGTGAATGAACGAATATGGATATTCTTTCTTAGAGTAGAAAGCAAAATGACGATTGTGGAAAGAGTCAAAGATTTGGGGGAAAGCACCATCCTTTGCAACCATCATAAAAAGACTGGTTTGGATAAGAATCAAAAGGAGGACCTCCCTGGTGGCGGAGTGGTTGAGCACTGTGCTGTGGAGCTGCCGGCAGCTCACTATGTGAGTTCGACGACTGGCCGGGGAGAATCCCACATGATGCGTCAGACCTCTCCTGCCTCGCCCGCTGCTTCCCTCAGCAGTGCATTTCTGATTTGCCTGTTCTGCTCCCCACTGTCACTGGTGAGCCCTCTCGCCGCCCCCCACCTTTGGCCTGTACCCCAGCTAGTATGTATAAATAAATAAATCTTTAAAAAAAAAAAAGAATCAAAAGGAATGCTAAATGGGAGATGTGCAGGTTGATGAGGAACAGGATATTTGCACTGTCTCAAAGTTTCTCCCTAAAGATTGCTTATTAATTACACAGAAAAGATAACTATACAGTAGAGAAATCTTGAAATTGTACAATTCATCAAAATTAGTATCACTAAAGAGGTGCAAATGGACATCATGTGTCCTCAGATGTGTTTACCTGAGAAGAACACATTATGTCTATAGTATCTTGGCCAAGAATGCAAATACTGAAGCTAATCTACAGGAAACTTCAGACAAATCCAACATTCCTGGGAAAACTGACAAAATTGGAATATGGCCTATAGGTGAGAAAAAAAATTACTGTACCAATGCTAAATTTTCTGACTTTTGATAAATGTATTTTGGTTATGTTAATAAACACTGAAGTATTAAAAAGTAGAAAAAAATAATGCCTTCCATTTGCTCTCAAACGTATCAGCAACAAAATAATTAAAATATATGCATCCACATTTACACACACAAATGGAATCATAAAGTAAATGTGGCAAAAAAGTAAAAGAAAATAACGAATCTATGTAAAGGATATGCTAGAGTTCTATATCATTAATGCAATTTTTTAGCAAGTTTGAAATTACTTCAAAATAAAGTTACCAGGGGAAAATAGAATCACCAATGTGCAAATTTCCTATAATAATGAGCATCTCTTTCAAACAGAGCCTCAAATAGCTAAATATACAAAATGAAATATAAATTAAATCTTAAATCTTCAAAATACCTGTTGACAGATAGTCCTCAGGACATATCTAGCATATTCTCTTAAATTGGCAGTTTCTATGGAAATGCTTTTCCCACAGGATTTTGAATTTTGTGAGGCAGTCCAGATATCATCAGCATTCCCATCACGTCGTAAACCCCTCATGGTGAAGTCATCATTCTTTAAAGAGTTGACATTGCTATTGCCAATTTTGGCATCTCCTAAATAAGAGAATCACAAAAGCAAAATCACAGAATTTCAAAATAATGTCAAATATTGTTAAACATGAGAAGTAAGTGAGGCAAATCTCCAGAGATTAAAATTATGTAAATGACAAGGTTACTGTAAACCAGTTGCTCAGCAATAAAGAGAATGGATTAAGACAATAAGAGCAGGAACCCAGCGAATTTTCTTCAGACGTGGAAAAAAAGTCAAGTTCAAGACTCATTCCATATTTTGTTTACAGGACTCACCAAATCTGAAGTACACTTTCACCAAACTTGGAAAGGCCATTATGAGTCATTACTTAGTCATCACACAATATTGATTTCACTAATATTTCAAGCATGAATGTATTCAAATTAATTTGACTTATAGACAAGGAAAAAATGGGTTACTCACCCTTCTAGATGTCCCTTTTCCATTTCTTCTCTTACAATGACTTATTTTCTATCCATAGGTCAAGAGAAAAGTTTTGCCTTAGCCCACCTTACTATCAACTTCTTGACAAGAGAGATTTATTTCCCTGGGAATGGAAAAGGGCAATGCATACTAAGGAAGCCCTGAAAATTGGGCATTCATTGAATAACCTATGTCTTTCACGTTCCTCTCCGCAAACATCCAATTATAAAACCTTACTTGATCAATCTCTGATATACTCAGTAAAATGAAGCTAATAAAAGTATTTTCCTCATAACAAACTTCTGGGGATAAAACCAAACAAAATGTTTGAGAAGCTGGAAATAAAATATCATCTCTAACTGTGAAAGACAACTACCATATTTAGAAGTGAGAAAATAATAGAATTTGATAATAAAGATTGCCAAATGACAACAGTCACTAAATTTTTGCCTGTTTACCACAAGATCATAAGTCTTGAACAAAGAAATTTCCTGGAACCAACAAATGGGTTTAAATGAGGCCCTCACTGCCTCACTGTGAATCAAACCAAACCCAGTTAAATGCAAAAACCAAAAACCTTTTAAAACCCACAGGTCAACCAAGAAAAAGCTTTTAACACTAATGAAAAAAATTTTTGGAAGATCAGAAAGGCCTAGTGGGTATTTATAAAGTTGTTAAGAGGAGGGGAACAATTAACAATAAATTTCAACATCAGTATCTCTTATTTTATATTATCACACATTTTCTCATTAAATTACAGAGATAAAGTACCAACTTCATTTAACCCACAGAGAATATTTAATTCAACAGAACTCATTAGAAGCTAAAAGATAGACCAAATTCTACATTACCAAATTTCAGAACACATTCTCCAACTTCAACTGATGTAAATCACTATTTCTATACCTTAAATTAATCTACTACACAAATTAGAAAGCATATTATATAAAACACTCTTATCTCCTTAACACAAAATAGACACTGGTGAAAAAGACTTGAGGGAACACTTGTTAGGAGATGTGAGTTAGATAAACAAAAACAAAGAAATGAACACCTCTGCCAGTCCCAGACTTGGAAAACCCTGTTTAGTTTAGATGTGAGGATGACAAAGAAGGTCTGGGAGGCTGTGCCAGAAGCTTTGGGAACTGCATGGACAATAAGATAAATCATGTTCAGTGAACACCAGGTCCAAGGAGGCTTTGCTGATTACACTAGCCTGATGTGAGAGGCTAACAGCATGGTTTGGCCTCAGAGCAGAGTTATTTCTACTATTTACTGATTCTTATTGCTGACAGCAATCTCAGTGGCATCCTGACCTGAAGAACCCTCCATCTACAAAGAATGGAGGCCAAGCAAAAAGGTCAAGGAAAAATAATCAAAGGAAAATGAATTGGTGATTATGCATGGGTTTTAAAAAGTTATTTGGACATTTAAAGAGGTTGGTAAATTTTACTTGGAATCAGAACAATCCTACAAGTCTAGCAGCCAGTGTCCAGACAGCACTCACCCTGGATTCTCTCACTAAAATGTCATTTATGCAGTCACTCTTCCAGTATTAGTTTACTGAAAACCTGTTTGAAAATCTATTATTTACTTTCTCTGATGGGAGCTAGTGATATCATAATAAAAAAGCAAGCCCATGGCTTATACTCTCTTCATTTATCAAGTAGAACTGACCAGCCATCTTACCTTTCAAAACATCAGAATAGAGAAATTTTACTTACTGAAATGGCCATTTAACATTGGTTTTTATAATACTACAAGTTCCTAAGCTCAAAGGTGAGGATGTAATTCTACCTTTCTCTTTCCCTTTCACAACAAAATTCCTGAGCATTTCAAAGGAATAAATACAAATATGTAGTGATACATGCTATTTTTAGGTGGTTTTAATAATTGTTTTTTGAAATACTGTTATCTTTCCTCTTCATCACTAAGCACTTTCGAACAAGAGCATAAAGGGATAAGTTATAGCCTCAAACATATTCATAAAGACACATCTAAAACAGTTTCTATCTACTCAGGAATTTCTGTTATCAAAAGTAGCTCATTCAGAGCATAAGAATTAATTTTTTCAGCTAAGGTCAAAAGAGGAATGAGGCAGTGTAAATTTAAAATATCTAATCATTCAAATTCTCAGTGATTTATAGGATAATAATGTCTTAAGGTACTGTACTGCAGATGAACAGAAAACGCAATTCTACTGCTCTGGGAAAGCATATACCCATAAGGTTAGGAGAGACATCTTGGACATTATGATTTAAAAGAAAAAAAATTGTGATTTATCAATAATATCAATATCATTATAATTATCACACCTGATTCATGAAAAACTAAGGCAGAGGATTATAAACTTGTTCAGGGTCACAAAGGAAGCAGACAAAGTAAGATTAAAGATTAAAACCCAGGTTTTCTGGTATTCTACTCCTGGAATATAATCTGAAATTTAGATTTTTCATTAGATTACCAAATCATCCAAGTTCATCACAAAGTGCAATTTCTTGCCAACAAAACAACCCGATGGGTCTGGTAATCTAGTTTATAACAGAATGAGAAGTCCTGCAGTTAAATTCCACCCTCAAAATGTTATAAATTATGCCAGAGTTGTAGGTGATGAACAGTCTTCTCAGAGTCCAACTGTGCTAGAACTTAGGGAAAGCCCACTAATTTTTTTACAACAAACATGTTTCTAATAATATTAATTACAGCAAAATTTTAATACAAATAATTTTGTCTCAGTTTCTCGGGGTTAACCAAATTTAGTGTCAAGATAATCTTACCAAGCATCATAATAGCTTTTAGGACAGCAAACACAGCTCCCACTTCAATGCTGTTGTGAGCAGCGGCTAAGAGGTGTCTATCACAAGACGATCTTATTCCTGGGAAAGGTTTGCCTATGAAAACAACAACAAACCTTTAATAGTCTCATGACCATCATTAACAGTCTTGTGTAACCATTTACAGTCAGCAGGCACTTAATCCCCATTAGCTAGCTTTAATTGATGCTTCATGAGTTCACTAAGATGTACTGCCAATACTCCTAACTCAATCATTTCTTTTTAATTATTAAAATGCTATCTTTGTTCCTTAGAGGGATGTATCAAAAAATTAATAGAACTTTTATACATCTTGGTTTATACAGACATTCACACACACACTAATATGTAAATGATCTTTAGGAACTGACTAATACTTCTTTAATTTTACCCTATTCCTTCAACCTTAGTAAAAGTACATGAGTCACCATTGCCCCAAGCTGCGGGTATGGTTCATAAATAACACACATAGGATGTTAGGGGATCATGCTGCCTACGAGCACAGCTTGGCTGAAGAACAGAGGTATTTTTATTGTTTAGGAACTCTTAATTTGAGTTTCTCAATACATCCTGATATTACACTAAAGAAAGGTGTTGACAGCCCTCTCAATGGCTTTATTGCACTCTTTTATCACCCCCGATGCCAGCCCACCAAATTCAGGAAGGAAATTATAGAATCAACAGCCTACTCGGTCAATTTAGAACCAAATGTAAACACAATCAGACTGTCCACTTGTCAGCTCACCAGTTGCGTGAGGTAATAAGCAAGCCTGAGGAGCTCGGAAGAGATGGAGCAGGAGTCGGCATGTCATTCTCGCCCCAGGCTCAGCATCTGCATCGCCACAAGCTAGGAAAGAGAGATTTTAAAAGAGATTACGAACATAAACAATAACATGTGTTCATTAAGCTACGTTTTCTGGAGTAATATTAATAAATGCTCCCTATGGTAAAAAATAAGGCATGGACTTCCTTAGTAGTTCCCAACCTTTCCCATTACTCTATTATAGAACATCATTACAATCCTACCATCTCAACCCTAATTGATGCCACATCACTGCCTAATGCATGTACCCTTAAACACAACTTCCACTGGGTTCTATTAGTTGGAAACCACCCCAACACAGCAGTCAAACAACCGGTGCCGCTCCTGGACCTGCCTTACCTGCAGCTAGGAGAGAGGGCAGTGCCACATGCTGCACGACGTCCTCCAGGGAGAAACACTGTCGTGCTATCAGAATAGCAATGAAAGTAGCTAATGAATCATGGAATGAAAGGTCACTCACCTTCAAGAAAAACATTGACATGTTTTAATACCTAACACCCTTTTAAGTAACATCTAAGATTAATAGCTAAGAGAATGTAGGCAATACCATTAAGAGCTCAAATTCCAAATTGGAACAGCAGAATGAATTGATAATTTATCATGATTACTACTCACTAAGCCTACTGCTACATTATAAGACAAAAAAATAAGATTTACCTATATCCCTTCTATAAATATATACTGCTCTACCTTGAGTAAAGGTAATTTAAAAGAAAATCAAGAAATTCCTACAATGTGTAACAAACCCTTTTAGCAGTCTGAGTTGTCCTTTCAAGGTAAAACCATGCAGCTCTCCTAATAGAAAACAATCCTGACTAATATTTTGGATTTCCTATCAAGGAAAATGAGTCTTTAATATAATTAAATTATTTTTTCAAAAAAACCTGACCTCTAAGTTTAAAAAAGAGAAGGGAAATAGATTCATTAAAAGTAAAACCTCAACCTTTATATTATAAATCTCATAAGAAAATACTAAGAAAAATAACCATATCAGCACTCTTCATATTGAGTTATAATATATGCCAGTGATTCTGGTTAATGATATACAAAGATCCCCTCACTTAACAGCACTACACCATGAGGTTCATACTATCATTAATTCCAATTTTATGGATGAGGGACCAAAGAGGCAAAGAATAACAAACAAGACCAAGAACTCAAGTAACTGTGTTAAGATAAAACAGGGGGTCTTCAATGGTTGGAAAAATAAGTCACTGACAAAGTTTTATTGTGTGTGTGTGTGTGTGTGTGTGTGTGTGTGTGTGTAATATTAACAGGTGCCCCCAGAAATAAGACAGAATCATATCTCAGTCTTCAGATACCAGAACTGGGAAGTAAACCTTCAACTGCAGTTTTTAAAAGTTATGATGTTCTTCCATGCATAAGATACACTAAGGTACAATACAGATTACTTTAAGAAATTGACAGACAAAAAAAAAAATCAATACAGATTTTTATGAAATTCACACAGCATGGATGCAATATGCTACTTGAGGAAATCAGTGCTATATAACAGGCATCTGTCACTTTCCAGACTTGATCATTATGAAAGATCAGATACCCCTCTAAATTTGGGCAAGACATTCTTATGCAGGACAACAAAACCTATATTCTTCCAGTGCATCTGGATCTTAAGGAACCATTATTTTTAGCTAAAGAAGTCAGATTATTAACTCCTTTATTTAAATTATGATCTGTGCTGTGACAAACCCAAGGTAATTCATAAAAAACTATGAATAGCCCTGAAAAGACCATCTATGGAACAGTCTCAGCTAGCAAACAAGGACATTCCCTGCTATGGATTAAGCTACCTATGTATTTTGATTATTTATTTTGATTTTTTTCATTTATTAAGTACTTAAAACTACACTGATTTATTGCTTTTAGACTGAGAAAGAAAAAATATTTTACAAAGTTTCAGTTAATGATTAAACATTTAAAAATAACTAAATATTTAATTAATTAAACAGTTGAGCTTTAGATGAAAAAGAAAACTTACATCTACAGTGCAAAGGACATCATTGAACCCCCACACGTGATTTGAGGAACAGCACAGAGCCTTCAGCACACCCAGCCATTCTGAACTAAGAACAGTGCAGCAAGCAGTCAGCTCAGAGGAGAAATTGGCTATGTCGTTAATCCTAGACAGAAGACAAAGAATATAGCAGAGAGTAACAAAGCAGAAATAGTCACATGTGATATCCTCAATGAACATGTATTTCATTATCAAACAAGTCACTGATTTCAGAGATTTGATGATATAATAAATACCCATTTGCTAAATAACCTAGTAGAACCCAAAGCAGAAGGCAAAAGTAAATGACTTCAAATGTTTTCTAATATTTAATACTGTTCAACAATAAGCAACTAGTTGAGATGTTAGTTAATAGTAAATATACGTTTAGTTCTGTGGACAAATCTGACCTGTAAATTAGTATTTCGATGGGCATAAAAAAATTAAAGACATAGCTAGGTATGCACACAGCTTTTATAAAATAGTTATTTTCATTCATATCTTTATTATTATACTTTTTATTATACTTAAAGCATCTTAAGGCAGATCAGCAATTAAGAAAGTACCACCTCTCAGGTTAAGACATCACAATAGAGAGCATAAATTCAGGAATAAAACAAGTAACAATGACAGCAAAAAAGCTAAAACCATCCATATGTCATCCTAGGCAATTACTAAAGACAGTAATTTCAAAGTGGCACCGAAGCAACAACAATGTGGTTAATCACGTATTCCAGCTCAGCTTACCTTCCGGCGTCCTGATGTCCCATACATACATTCATGAGCGTATTGCAGACAAAGCTGTAGCGATTAGCTGCATTGTCACTAAGGATCTTGCCCAGCATTGAGTAGTTGATGCTACGGGCTGAAGGATTCTCAATAAAATCCATCATGAAGTCTGGATCCCATCGCAAGTTAGAATTTGCAGGCATCACATTGTTATATATGGTTTGCTTTACTTTTGAACAGGCACTACTGAGGTTATAAGAAGAAAAGTTAAAAACAAAACAAAACTAGAATAACTAGAAAGTTTTTTTAAGTACAGGTTAAATGGAAGCAAATATAATAGAGCCCTAAAGAAGATTCACATTGGAGCGTTTTATTTTGATTTCTTAGTAATTGGCAGTAGGCACAGTGCATGGAATATAGCAGTGGATCAATAGTTAATGAATGAGTTGAAGAAAAAATAACTAGTTACCTAGTTGCTAATCTCTATTTTAAAAATAGTTCTATATTTTCTGTGATCTAAAACTAAAAGAATTCACAAGGCTTCTAAAAACTGTCTCTAAACTGTTGGTGGAAAATGTTATTAATGAAGAATAAAAATGGATCAAAATGTCAGTAATGAATTGGTGTTTTAGTACTAGTAACTATATATATCCCATAAAACTACACCAATAGGTACTGTGTATGCAGTGGAGGTTCATGTACCAAAGTTACGTCAAGCTCTGTGGGAAACTGAGAAAATGAGAGGCTCATGCCCTGCCTTCAAGGGCCTGGTACTCTAATAGAAAAAACTTATGTTCCCTGAGAGCCAAGAATCTGTTATGTCATTCTTAAAAATTTCTGCTGTGCTTCTTAGCAGTATTAAGATTTTCAGGGGCCTGGTCTATCATAGGATTGTTTTTATATGAAAACAGTTCATGTTTCAGTGAGTTACACCTGAGTAAGATACAGAAGAGGGGAAATATAAGAGGAATGATATCTCCTCCACTCCTGCTCTGCAGATGAGCCCCCCCCCCCCAAATGATCTGATTTCAATGCTCACATTTCATAAAAATTCAGTTATTTTTGCTTACTTGCTTTGGTTAACAAATTCATAGCAACATTTGGCGTCTTTATTCAAGAGGTTTCCTGTGTAGCACAAAGTCTTTTAATTTTACATTAAGTTTTTGATAGCAATTTATTTCTGAAAATAGTAGCCAAGAAAGATTTGCTCAGAAATGAAAAGGTACAGAGCCGCTTTATCATAAACGATTACTACTGTCAACTGCTCTAAGAAAAAGGAGATTGTTCGGTTTAATATTTACCAAAATGTGGCTTCACATCTTCTCCTTCAGTCTAGGGTATTTGTTAAAAATAAAGACTCTTGGCCTTCACCATAGGTGTATAGAAACTATGTACTTAAAAAGCTGTCCCAGGTAAACCGGAGGGTTAAATAATGCTTGGGAAACACTGGTCTAACAGAGGGCTAAACTCACCTACTAAACGGCAGTAATTGCAATCTTTCAAACGTTTGTATACAATCTAGTCATGACCTGCTCAAAATGATGGATGCACTTATCCCCAATATTTTCATACATTTCCCTTTGTCCTACCTTAACTCTCGCTACACTTTCTACTTAAATTTTCATTCATTTTCACTCGGCAATAGTTCTAAATTTGTTTCACTTTCCCACTCAAAATCAAATTAAAATAATATTTTGCTCTTTGCTACTTCCCTGCCTAATACCACATTTCTGGTACTCTCCACCTCCTAATACCGTGAGTGCCATTTTGATGAATTAGACTTCAGAAAAGGGTAAAGCAGTCTCTTTTTAATTAAATTTTCCACTTAATTCTAATAAATCTAGTCATGTGTGCCTCAGAAACAGTTTACACTTTTCTTTCTTAATTTTTGTAAGATTCTGCCCCAAACTTCTATTCAGAATAGAAAGAATCTTGAGTAGATTCTTTGCTATGACCACCTTGCATTGCATTTTTTTTTCTAACTCTCTGACTCACAGTGAAGCATCTTCATCTTTTACTTCTAGGCTTCCTGCCTCATTTATTATTTATTATATTCTCTCCATATGAGCTTCTACATTTTAATAAAAAGTTAGCTGCTATCTAGTCACACTCAAATTCTTACCATTTTCTGTTGCTGGAATATATATAACTAAGAAAACCACCGACATTTTTCTTCTGAAATTCCACATATCAGAAAAACTTGATAGACAAAAGACACACCTTGAGACCAAATGAATTATGCTTAAATCTAAGCTTCATAATTTATTAACCTAAGATGAGGAACAATAATTTGTTTGGTAGAAAAAGTCATTTCCACTTCTTGGGCTGTTGGGAGGATTAATATAAACCAAGATGTGGCAGATGACAGTACCCAATCAGCACTAGATGTGATTAGTGTTATATTTCCTCCAAATAGTTCTCTTACATACCTATAAATAGATGGTTTTCAGATCCAATTATTAACATTGTTTTATTAAAAAACATTTATAGAAATTTCTCTACATATTGAGCTTTTGTTTGCCCATTTTTCTTAATCCCAAACTACAAATAATGCCTGATTTTAAGGTTCCTAAAATAGTTATATTCCTGTTCCACTTCTTCAATCCCAGAAAGTTTAGATAATACCAATCCCTGTGATGCAACACTGTGTCGAAGTACCCAGTCAAGTCCACTTGTGGTTTCCTAGATCTCCATACACAAGTTTACATTATTTTCATTAACTCACTGAATGTACTTGTATGACCCTGCGGAAGCATCAGAGGTCAAACAGGTTATGGGAGCTTCCATAGGAAATTTAATATTAAAACCAGGGCTGTTTTAAGACTGAAACATGTATGAGAAAACTGTCTGAAAACTGTAAACTGAAACTGAAAGCTTTTTGTAACATGAAATAAAAATATAGGGCAATGTTGTTATATCATTTCTGGGGAATGATGTTTCCTAAGACCCCTTCAAAACTAAATCATTTCATGAAGACATGCACATTTCCCCCCATATATACCATTAAAAATATCGGTGAGGGGGGATATATGTCTTTCACCCACCAGATTTTTTACAGTGTCCCTACTCATAGTACTCAAAGTACTGTGACACAGTGTGAAAAGGATAAAGTTTCTGCTTTCCTGAATCTTACATTCTTGGAAGGAGTTAAACTGAAAATAAATATATAATGTACCCAAAGCAGGGGTGCCCCTATTCAGAGGATGAACTGTGGAGTGAACATGAAGTAACGGGGGAAAGACTTTTAAGAGGTAACAGCAAACACAGAAGTTCCAAGATGGGAGTGTGTTTACAGGGTCTGAAGACCAGTCAGGTGGTCCGTATAGTTAGAATAGGGTAAACAGAGGGAAAGAAGAAGAGATTAAATCTGAAGCTAGGTAAGGATTCTGAATCTTATTTTGAAGAGATGAGAAGTCAGTGAATATTTCAAATTATTCTTTTTTTAAAAGGATGATCTTAATAGATACGTTGAGAGTAAGTTTGAGAGATTCAAGGATGCAAACAGCAAAACTAGCCAGAAGGACTCTACAATGAAGGGAGAGCCATGGTGGTAAAGACAGAGCAATGAAATGAACTCACATTCTAGATATAAACCTGGAAGTTAGTGCACACGAGATTTATGAATAAACTAGTGGCAAGGTATGAGAAAGCACAGACAACCGTAATTGATTATTCTTTCCTTACCTCCTTCTAGATTAACAAATTAATTTTGTCAAATAAATTTATTTTAGCCTTCCCTCCCCACCTACAATTATCTAAATTTTCTCAAAGTAACACTCAATAAGTACCTATTTTACAGCATCTCTCTACCTGTGGGGACAGCAAGTGCTAAAGTATAAAGAATGACGGAAGCTAGGGATGCTATTTGAAATGGGATGGAAAAGCAGCAAAGAAGGAAATCAGTGAGAAATGATGTAAATAGCGGGAAACAATGTCCCATGTGAGATAACAGTAAGTTCAAAATATAGGATATTTTCCCCAGTTTATCTTAAAATAAAAATCATAGCAAACAAGCACAATAATGTGTAGTAGGAGGTTAAAGCTACAATGATAGGTCATGCAAAGTGAATTATGGCATACAGTTATGATTAGTTATGATTAGTTATGATTAGATACAGTTATGATTAGCTTTCATTATAAAAAGGAATGACAACATTGTCATTTCTTCTGATTTTCTTCTACCCACCTGAAGAGGTCTCCAAATTTACTTCTGAGGTGGCTACATGATACATAGAGGTCGTAGAGGTAGGCTAAAATGCATCTCTCAGGGGAAGAACATTCTGAGGGGTTTACAACATGCTTCACCACACCACACAACCTGAGGAGAAAAAAATAGGAAGAAATTACACACACTTTGCTGACGTGTGCACGCGCGCTCATGGGTATTCTATTGCTTGAAGAATTTAGAGTGAGGTTCTGTCCATGTATTACTTGAAAAAAAGAAAAATACATCACAGATTGTTGACACTAATCATTATAGCAGCAACAAACAATTTAATAAGCTAGCACTTTCTATAATGATACTGAAATATTAACTATTTTTTCAAACTGAAGAAATGCTACTGGTAAGAAACAAAAGAAACAAACGCCTCAATACAAAAGGCATAGAGAGAAGAACCTATCAATTAACTTGTTATGAAAAAAACACGAAGGTTGAAGTAAAGAACCTCTGTTTAGTAAAAAGGTTCACAAATTCAGGTCATTTACAAAGATTCCCAATTCTACTCTTTTGTAAAGGAGCAATTCTTCAAATCAGAATATCTGTATTTTCAAGTCCATGAGAGGTGCTGGCATGAACTTGAATAATTCATGGTTTGAGGTACCATTCCTCTTTTCCTTATCCAAACTGTTACAGAAATAAACTTATATCAGTTTATTTATATAAGAATTTAAAATGCCTTTTAGGGACATGTACTCTCTTTTAGTTTCAGTAACTACTATATGACTACTGCAGTTCTGTTCTCTTTTGCCAGACTGGAACTACATCAGGATCAAACATAGTACACTAGTGATCTATCCACCTATTTGTGATGCTGATTCCACTACTATCTTGTATTCTGTTTCAGAGCTCACCCCTAACACTAAAATAGTGCCATAGATGGCTCTGATTATTAAAGTTGAAAGGGCTTTAGAATCATCTGATTCATTTTCTCTTGAAACACAGATAGAGAGGAGGCCTTGGGGTTAAGAAAACTAAAGTGACTTGCCACAGGCAAAGAGCTAGTTCGCAACATATCTGAGAGGGGAGCTCAGGTCTTTGGAGCCCCCAGTCCAGGGCTCTATCCACTATTCTAGGGACTGGGGGAGGTCAAAATGTTCCTAGGATGTTAAGGCAGTAGACACTGAAATCACAAATACCATAGTGGGAACCCCAGAGAACATCTGTAGGAATGGCATGCAGCATCCCAAGCTCCCTAAACAGACATAAAAAGATGGGGTCAATCTGTCAGTTGATTAAAGCTATCAATTGTAGTAAAAGTGTCACACAAGTGAGGAAAAAATATATAAATGACTTACATAGTGCCATTTATAAAAAAAAAAAACCTCTAATATAATCTATAAAACAAAGAATTGTTCTGTGATTAAAGTAAACAAACATTTACTGAGCATTTATTGGGCATCTACAATATTACATAGTACTCAGGGTATACTCATTTTTTTTCACTTGCTAAAGATAAGAAAAACACATTAAAAACAAGTACATTCATTCATCTAAGTACAAAATAATAGTTTTTGGGATAATACTTATTATGCATGATGAAGGAAAAATATAATCAAGTTAATATCCAATTTGACTTTATGAACATTTAATAGAACATAAATTTAAAATGCCAAAATAAAACTGAAATAAATTTCAAACAAAAATAGATTGTCAAAATCTACTAAATTTTATTTCATGACCAACTAATAGGTTTACATAAACAGTTTTAAAAGTATAGTATAAGTCAAAGATGTTGAATGATCTCCTGGTTAGTAAGACCTTTAGCAATCTGGGAATCTATCAGCTGTGTGATGTCACTTACTTCACCAAACACTTCATTTAACCGCCCTGAGTTTCAGTTTCTTTAGTGTAAAATGGTACCAATTAATTAACTTTATAGAGTAGTTGAGGGTTATTAAGTAGTTCTATACTTTCTGAATTCTAAGACGTCTATTTTCTCACATATAAAAATACCTGGAGTGTTTCAGATTTTACTCAGTCATCTCAGTCATCTCTATGTGCGATTATATGGTAGGATTTCCTTTTCTGAAAAAACCCTGCTGATAAATGGATAGCATTTGGGATTATAGTACAAATTGACTACATATGCTAGATTATAGAAAAAGGATGTGCTGAAACCAAAGAATCCCATGTTTCTTATGAGCCCTGGAGAAAAAAATGGAAGAGAAAAAAAAACAGTGGTTCTCTTTTACAAAAAGTCCTGAAGAAAGGAGTGTGCAATAGACAAAAAGGAGCTTAGTGTAGTTTTTTTGAGAACACATTATACTTGGGTTCACTATTCTCAGTTTCTAATGGGGCTATTATGTAAATTGCCCAACTTCAGTAGTGGTAATAGAGAAAAGTTTAGGCTGTATTCACACAAATTAAAGACTAACAAAAGCTTTGTTCTAGATAACTCTGATCAAAAGATCTATTTAATTTATAAAAGAAATTAAGTAAGTCTCTAAGATGGCAATGCATGCAATGTTTATTTGGTGTTGGATTTTCAAAATATAAACTGAAGTTACATGAAGAAAGAAGCAGCCACATATTCACCACTCCCAAGAAACCATGCTGGTGAGCAGCATAAACGACAGATGTCTCAATGAATGGCTTATACTCTTAGAAACAAGGAGCAGAGAAGGAAAGCAGGAAGGCAGTGAAGAAGGAATCACACTTTATTAAAAAGAACATGCTATTCATGCTTGAATTTCCTTTGATAAATATCTGCAAAAGTATTTTTTAATTATGTTATATCTTATTGAAACAAATGGTACTATTTTCTCATAAGGTCTCTATAATATTGCCTCCAAATTACATGTTCTAGAATGTGAAAAATAGTAACAGTTTATATACCAACCCTTCAAACACTTGGGCTGTCTGGTCAGGATTCAGGATCAGGCAGCTATGGTAGCGCCTGAGAACAGCCACGATGCAGACACACAGGCCAGTTGTGTAACTCCCTGCCAGGCTGGAGGATTTCAGGAGCAGTTCTGCTTCCACAACACTCAGCTCATTTAGCAGCTACAAAGGAAGAGAAGATTGAATGACAATGCAGGAAACAAGGAGAAAAACATTAAGTGTTACATACCATGAATATACTGACTCCTTTTTATACTAATTGGTTTCACCCCTTACCCTGACCCAGAACTCTATAAACATACAACGAGGGCTCAAAATATCATACCAATGAATAAAACTGATTTCATTTTTAATCCTTTAACAAATTATAGAGTTTTACTTCTGTCTGGATATCATGACATATGCAACGGAAGTACCCAAACTAGAATAGTAACTAAAATGTTTATGTAGGGCCAAAGTTAGGGACTAGGTCATTTCAGAGAAGAAAATCCTCTTTTATCCCCTCTTTTCCTTCTTTTTAATAAAATGGAAGTTATTCATCATCATTTTCTTATTATTAAAAAAGCCACCACCTCCAGCCAACTAACCAATAAAAACGAAGTTGTATTTTTATTCACTAAAATCATGATAATAAATGAACTAAATGATATGTATAAGGAATACAGTAGGACAAATCAAATCATACGGTTTTGGTTTTATCGGGCTAAGAACATAAAGTATACTCTATTATAAAAGCCAAAATAAACTTACACATTTTCCTAACCAAAATAAGACCAAAAAAAAAAAAATCCTCCAAACTCTCACATTTTAATTAAATATTATATATTTTAGTGCCAATTATAATTACCTAATTAGAAACTAAACACAGCCAAAATTAAAATGTTGGTTTACTACTTTGATTCAGAATATCTCAATTATTTAAAGTGCACAGGGTGGCTCATTTTAAATTTTATAATGCCTGGCAGATTTGCTTTTCTAAAAATAAGAGAAGGAGGGACTCTTTGACACCTGTATTGCGAAGTCAATTAGTCCATTGATGTTCAGCGCTGGCTCCATGAGATCAAAGATGAGCTGAATATGGTGGGCCAGAGGGAGGTGGTAAGATGTTCCAGATGCAAAGCTTGTTATCTGTTCTAGCACATTGTTAGAGATCTGGTGAAAAAGGGTAAAAATAATTTGAAGACCAATCCTTTAAATAATATTCTATTTATCAAATTATTTTAATTTTTTAAGAAATTTGAATTAACTTGTGATTCTATTTAAAAGAAAGTGAAAACATATTTCCATAGAAACCAAAGTCATATACAAATAAACTTCCTTACTACAGCTATGATTCGAAGAAATAAGCCAAGTTGTCATAAACCTAATTATTTTAAAGGTAGAACTACAATTGTTAATTTCCAGATAACATCAGTAGATTTATAAACCAGATTTCTTCAAAATTGCTTAATATTCTTTTCAGTCATCAATAGATTTCCCCCTTATCAATAGTAACATATGACCAAAATGCATGGCACTAGGGTTTATTTCATACAGTATTTACTATTACAAGGTAAAAATATTTTCATGATAAACATTAATTCTTCTGAGAAAAGCAATCTGACATCTTAAAACTGACATACTCAATAGTTGGAGATGTTCCTAATATGTTTTAAAAATGTATTCATTTATAGAACAAACTAAGATTGAAAACATATATATTATAGCAAAGGAGATTTGAAGGAAATATGAATATCCCAAATAAATAATAGGAAAGCTTTAAATGACTACCTGAGATGTCACTTGATGCTGGTCAAAATATGAGAGAAGCTGAAGTTTTGTGAACACAGTTTCCAGTGTTGGAAATGTTTCCTGTTTGTTCTTCCTGACTTTTTGTCCTTCATCCCCAACTGAATAAACATGCAGTAGACACATTATTTTCCATTAAACATGAAATTTTTACTTTTTTGAATGAGACTTTTAATCAAAGTATAGCATATACAGAAAAATTTACAAACTCTAAGAATTCCTACAAAGTCAGTAAGCTCATATGATAAGACTCAAATCACAGTATCAGATACCAGAAGCTCCAAAATCCTAAAGGCCCCATCCATTCACACTACTCTCTCCCCATGGAACCATGATCCTCTCCAGGAGAGGATCCTTGGACTGGAATCAGCCACTGTGGAACTTCATATAAATGGAATATTGCAATATACACTCTTCACATCTGACATCCTTCATTCAACTATCCATTTGTGATTGATCCATATTGTCGATTTTAACTCATTCTAAAAATTAACAATTCTCACTTATGTGCAGTATCCTAACATGTGACCATACCACCATTTATTTATCCATTCTAGTGAACAGTTTCTCAACTTGGGTTCTGAATGAAAAGTACCTCTATAAACATTTTTAACTGAATTTTAAAACATGATGGCATCAACAGTGAAAGGGGGGGGGGATTACATAAGCTTACTTGGACATAAGAAGAGACTTTGCTGGTATCGTCTTATGAACTCATCATGATATCTTTCCCAAATAGGTTAATATGTAAAAAATGGAAATTTACACAATCCTAATTTTCGTAGGGGTAGCAAGGAGTTAAATCATTCCATATGAGTGGGAAATTGTTATGCTTATCAATTTAGCATAAAGAAGTTCGAACAAAAAATATTAAGATTGCTTATCCTAAAGATACTCTTCTTAACGCTTCTAAGCTCCAAAGTGAAATAGAACATGTTTTTAATTATTTTCAAATATATGCATCTACAAAGACAAATCTAAAAAATATAATCTCTAAAGTCATTTCCGACACTATGATACCACATGGACAAAGAGCTTCCAGAAAAGAATTCTACCATTCATGAGGATTACCTGCGAATGTTCAGTTTCAAAGAAATTTTTATAATAAATTTTTAATAATAATTTATATAATAAATTTTATAATAAATTTTTATAATAAAGATACAGGAAAAGACTTCACTGAAATCAAAAAGATTTTGCTAATTGCAAATGTGAATGTTTCAAGAAAGAAGTCTTCTCCTTCAATAATAAGCAATTAGAGTTTATAGGCAAAACAACAACAGAAATAAAACCCAGGCTGTTCGATTTCCTAAAACGAACATGCTGATACCACAGTGAGGCAGAATTGAAAGGTGTTGTGTAACAGACTGTAGGAGTAGTAGGGGTGGTGGTAGTAGCACTATTTGTAGTAGACTGTGCCAGTTTTATGATACAACACCAAATGTGATACAAAATAAGAACTAAGAAGTTCGTTAAACCCAGTTGTTTTTCAATATCTTATCTCAAAGGCATAAATTAAGTGTGGAATTTCACATTCAGTACAGTTGCTCACATGTAATGAACATATTTAAAATATCCAAGTTCTGTATTTTTCAGTTGGTTCCAGGTTGAAAGCTCATCGATAGTCTTGTTTACAATGTGCTTTTAAATGCTAAGTATAGAAATGCATTTACCTCACTGAAATCCTTCTTAATTTCCTATGGGTATACACCTAGAAGTGGATTTGCCAGAACATACAGTAAACCTAAGTTTAATTTTTAAAGAAAACTTCCATACTGTTTTCCATTGTGGTTGGAGTAATGTATGTTCCCACCAACAGTGGACAGTGGGTTCCTTTTAACCACACACTTGCCAGCAGCTGTGGTCTCATTTTGACAACAGTCACTCTAACAGTGGTGAGGTTCTCACTGTGGCTTTGACTTGCATTTCCCAGATGATTAGTGATGTTGAGCATCTTTTAATGTGCCTGTTGGCGATTTTGATGTCCTCTTTGGAAAAATGTCTATATAGTTATTCTGTCCATTTTTTTTGGTTAATAAAGTGTGTAAATTATTTATCTATTTTGGATATTATCCCCATAGCCAATATATGTTTTGTCACGCACCATTATTTACAATAGCCAAGATATGGAAACCCAAATGTCCATCAGCAGGTGAATGTGTTATATATACACAGAATGCTGTTCATTCAGCCATGAGAAAGAAGGAAACCCTGTCATCTGAGATAACATGGATGGACCTTGAGCACATTATGCTAAGTGAGATAAGTAAGAGAAAAACAAGTACTTAATAACATCACTAATACATGGAATTAAAATATTCAAACGCGTAAAAAAAAAGACTAAAATGGTAGTTACCAGGAGAAGGGGTGGGTAAGAGTGGTGGTGTTTAAGGGTACAATCTTGAATGAGTAGTAAGTGTCACAGGAATGTAATACCTGCACAATGATTATACATAATACTATTGTACTGTAATTATGTAATACAATAGATATCAGTACAACAGCAATATAATGTTTCAAACACACCGTATACCTTGAATTATACAATGCCAGATTTAAACAAAAAGTAAAGTTTCTGTTATTTATTCAGACCTTCTTAACAAAACAATCAAAAATAAAAGACTTGAGGAAGTAAATCCAGCATAAAAACTCACAAGAGCATTCTTTTTTGATTTGTTTTAGCTAACAAGTTTTGTGTATTTTTATACATACATAAAAGTTTTGTATACATATGTATACATATATATATAGCATCATATATTGTTTTATAGATAGCTAGCTTTCAAAAATTTTATTTAAAAAATATGCAATTGATCCTTGGCAATTTAAATTCATTTTCAAAGAGTAATATAGGAAGTTAGTAGTGGGTCTGAATGAAATACACTATTTATTTTAATGATATTTATAGAACAATATAGTAATAAGTTGGTTTTATGTTAATTTGATTTCATAGTATACATAATTAATCTTTTGCCTAATTTTGACTATTCTTTTAAAAAAAAACTTCAAATCCTGAAAGTCTTGACCTTTTAGAATGTTACAGTAAACTTTAATTTTTAAATTTTTTTAATTAAGGTGACTTTGGTCCACAATATTATATATGATTCAGAGATACAGGCCACCTCCTCTCCCAAGGTATTTTAACCACAACACACCCACCACTAAGGCACCCCCAGTCCTTCACTATCATCCATTGGAGCCTGCTCCCCCCTTTGCTTTCCCACCTCCTACTCCTTCATTGCTAGTCTCAGCTTTACAGTCAGATATAGTCAATCTTACGGTTTCTAGGGTTGTTTTTGTTTTTGTTTTGTTTGCTTTATTTCTCCATATTCCACATGAGTGAAACCATATGGTATTTGTTTTTTTCCTTCCAACTAATTTCACTTAACATAACCCCCTCCAGTTTTATCCATATTGTTGTAAATGGCAAGGGTTTGTCTTTTTTTAACATCTGAGTCATATTCTATTGTATACACCACATCTTCCTAATCCATTCATTTGCCTTTGGACACTTAGGTTGTTTCCATAACTTGGCTATTGCTGCAATGAACATAGTGGTGTATATATATATATCCCTTGGAGATAGTGTTATGTACTCTTCATGTAGAATCCTATGTGTGAAATTGCTAGGTTGTATGGTAGATCTATTTTCAATATTTTGAGACATTCTATACTGTTTTCTATACTGGTCTAGGGGCTGGACCAGTCTATATTCCAACAGTAGTGTATGAGGTTTCCTTTTTCTTCAAATCTTTGCCAACACTTGTTGTTTCTGTATTTTTTAAAACTGTTATTATTTAATTTATTATTATTTAATGAAAAATACTGTTTTACATCCCTGTTAATTTTTTTAGCAGCAGGATTTCTCCCCTCACATCTGGTGATCACTGTAGCTCTCCCACCATATTATGATAAACTTCAATAATGTTTTCAAAAAACACACAACAGGTAATCCAAGATGACTGGTGAATATAAATGTAAAGAGGGGTCTGACCATATTCAACTAGAAATGCCATTTTTAGGTTTAGATTATCAATTCCCCTAGGAAAGGCTGCTTGACCTGAGAACACACATGCTATAGAGGTTCTTCAAAATCTTATTTTTACAGTGTAGCCAGAAATCAAATACAGGCTAACACAAGCTGTTTTCCTGCCTTACTAGTAGTCCTTATCTTTGCTAGAAAGTGGGTAAATTTTCACTAACATGAAATAGAGTCAGCTAACTTCTCGTGAGTATACTCACTTCACTCACTAGTGCGTGTAGTCACTTCAACTTAACTTTATGAAAAATCAGCTTACTGTATCCCAAATGAACATAATTCTGGTTGAGGAATTTCATCAAAAATGAAGGAAAGACCAAAACACCCCTTGAAGATTCTTTCCCACAGCGCTGTGTCTATTCCAACTATCTCAAAAAGCAGCATGATTTTCCCTTTGTGAGTTCATGAGCAAGATCTCCATGTTTAAGAGACTTGTATGAAGACAGACTGCAGTCTGGTATTAAAACTTTTGAAGGAAGGAACTAGACTCAACAGAAAGGATACCACATGCTTCCTTCCTCTTCCCATTTCTCTCAGCCTCCTAAACCAAACATTCCCTCAGACTTGTAAAGACTCCAAAGTTAATTTAGACAAAACACATATTACTAAACTTCCTAAAAATAGAGTGTCACCTCATTTCCAAGTACACAAGAGGTAGTTTCAAATGTCTTTTGCTAGCTAGCTCCAGGGCTTCTAAATTGAGCCTTCTAAATGCAACCCATTTCCTCTTTTCTCTTAAGAGAGAGACAACAGCAAAACACCATATAAACAGTTTTTCTTAAAGCAGTTTGGTTTCCCCCCAACCCAAGTTCAGTAATGACAGACCAACAGCAACAGGGTTTCATTTCCCTTCCACAGCTTTTAGTGACTGCCTCATGCAGCCGACTTTGTGCAAGGCCCTTCTGCTGCAGTGGAAGGGAGTCAGGGAATGTCCCTCCCTTCCATAGCTGAAGGTAATTTCGCCTCTGTGTTTAAAGACTGTCTCCTCAGACACTGGATACCTGCAATACTACATTCAGACTGAAAAACACACTGCCTTCATTCCCTGTTTCTGCATGTTTATCCCTGCTGATGTAGAGAAGGGAGTTACCTGCATGAACTCTATCTAACTTTTCTATAGGAAAAATCTAGTGTGGACAAACTCAAGCAGTTTATCCAGTAGAAGTCCACAGAGCCCCTATTGTGTGGTGAACTACAATGTGCGGATCCTGGAGGTGGATGATGCCATGTGTGGGAAGAATGCTGTGTACATAAGAAAAAAATCCAAGCTCTTTTTTGTTTTGTGTTATTGAAGTAACAGAGATATAAACACAAGTGGTAGTAGTAGAGTGTATACAATGACATCATTTTAAATCATGTGACTGCCTAACAAAATAAACCTTGAAAAAAGTAATTAGGCAAATATGAAGTGATTAACTACAAAACTTTATGTGGTAGAATAATATAAATGTGGTGACATAATACAATATAAAGACATGTTGTCACTGAAAGAAACACATAAAAAGCATGGGGAAAGAGAAGACCGAGTAAAGAAGGCATTGTAGAACAAAGATCCAATTTTCTCTTTGACTTAAGATTTCGAATTAACTGGGTAGACAATATTATTTCAGCTATTCTTCTGAAAAATATAAGAAAATAATAATAGCAACTACACTGATTTTTAATTATCATGCAAATATATCCAGAGCAAACAACCAGGTTAACAAACAAACATCTCAGAACTAAGGGTTTCCAACCCATACTTTGTACTTCATTTATGATTCCAATAGAAAAGTTGGCAAGCCTAAAAATGAGTAGAAAATTAAAAGGACCTACATTCTTCTATAGGGCATGCTCTTTTAATACAAGGATTCCTATAAGTGAAACCAAGGGTAAATGCATCTTAAATGCTTATTCATATTTCAACGTGACAGTCATTCAGGAGAGGAAATGCTCTGGTGAAAGTGCCGTGGACAACCCTGATAAAGACTGCTGAGAGGGAGACAGAAGGCAGCACAATGGGAACGAATGTGTTAAGGCACTTTACCCCCTGTCTCTGTGGTGCTCTTCTTATTTAGGATTTTCAAAATATCTTTGGTAATCTTCTTCAGCTGATGCCTTGCCTCGTCACGCTCTTTGCCCACTCCATAAAGAAGAATCGTGCGCTGGTTACATTCATGACTTGAAGATTCATCCTGAAAAACAGAAAATGAATTCTGAAACCTTTGTTGGCAGGGGTGGGGCTGCATTTCATGTCCATGAAATGCTCTAACCACAGCATCTCCATGCGGGCTTGCGGTGGTAGGAACCTATCCATCTTTCAATTCACCTCAACCTTCACTGGCAACACCCTTGTTCTTCCAGTTTGGAACTTGCTAAAGTAAAAAAAGTGTCAACTGACCTGAAGTCTTAATAGAAGCATTTGATGTGGGCGTTACCTACAGAGTAAGTTTTGACTATTAAAAATTTTTCATTGTTTAAATTTTACATGGCATTAATTTCACATTATAAATCTACTCATACTTTTTCCTTAAGGAAAATGCTATTTCATAGTAAGCCTGGTTTTCTATATACAACATCATTAAATATTTTATATTTAGAAATAACAAAAGAGCTTGCTAAGATTCTCAAGTAATTTTATAAGATCTTCCATTTACTTCCAACAAGTCTTTGAGATACAAGTATATTTATTTCCAAATGACAAAATAATGCAAAGTGTGGGTATCATTAGGTGTGAGATGAACAGCTGGAAATGCAAACATGTTCTGACACCACCTTCCTTTTCTGCATTATACCCCAACCCTGCCCCACAGACACAGTTAATTCAATCGTAGTTTTTCCCCTGTGAAAGGAAATTACTTAGTCAAGAGCATAACAAAGACATGTGCACACTATTAAACACTTGCCTTAGCCAAAGTTAAATAGTGCAGGATATGTCCAGGTTTTGAACTTCTCAATCTAAATTGCTCTCTTGGATCTTTTATTTTTCCATTTTCATAGTAAAATACTCAACTCTATCCTTCATTACATCTTTTCTTTCTGTTTGTATCTGTTTGTGCAGGCTAGATGCTTAGCACTCCTAACAGTATCTAGTCCTTAGGAGTTTATATGAGGAAAGAACATCAGGTGGGAAAGCAAAGTACTGTGTTCATAATCAGAAGGGCCTTCAAAAAAAGCCATAAATACCTGTGACTTGGGGGAATTTCAGTGTTTAACTTGGAGTACTCCACATGTATGCTCTGCACAAAGTAGCATTTTGTTTCTGCAAACTTGAAATATTTCTGTCCCTTTCCTCAGTCTCTTTGTTCTTCTGTCTCCCCCACACTTGTATTCACCTCTTCTCCTTGCACTGATTCCTTTTTTAATCACACTACACTAGAAATATACATTGACTGTATATAACTGACAACCAATCTTGCTATCCTACTTAATTCCTAATATTTCAAGTGTTCAAATTTGTCTCCTTGAAAAAAAAAAAGAAAAGAAAAGAAACAAGGACAGGAGCAAGTCACTTCCAGAGCTGTTCTTACTTAATACTCAGGAAATCCAAATCGCCCCCAAATTTTCAAAAGATAGACCAGGTCACAGGACAGAAATATCACAGGGAGTGTTATTTGTGGCTGGTGGTACATCTTAATGTCACACTAATTTCCAAATTCTGTTGCCATTACCGAACATGTCTGATATGGTATGATGGTCCATAGGAGCCAGATGAAGGGAAAGAGGGGGAAAATGCAAAACTTGGGCTGGGTCAGTCACATGGCCTGGAAATTATTCTTAGCCAATGCACCTGTCAATGGGCTCTAATTGTAAACTTGTGTAAGCAGTGAAGGAAAGATGACAGCAAAATTATTCCACAAGTGCTATAGAGTATATATCCAGGCCAAGACAAGGTGTCGGGAGCCCTGATAAACACAAGGATGAATGTTCTCTGTCCTCAAAGAGCCAGACTCAGTGCCATAAAAGCACTTGCAGAGTGAGGAAAGAAATCCTGGATGAGCCATGCACTTGCAACAATCATATGAGACACTACAACTCCATGTTGTACCAGTAACAACCAAGATCGGAGGCAGGAGGAAGCTATGACAGCAATCAGGTTGTGCACTGTCAACTCCATGATTCTGGATAATGGAATGTTCTCTGCCTTAGACACTTCTTAAAAAGTGGGGTAACACCATCTTCCTTGTAAAGTTATTGTGGGAGTAACTGAGATGAAATATGTAAAATATTTAGCAGCATATCAAACAGCACCCACTGCTGTCCGTTCACATTTTCACACTTATTTTTTCCTGCGTGTTCCTCACAGCCACACTGTGCGGCATTACTCAACATTTCCTAAAAACCCTGTGGCACTTGCTTTGATGTTGTTCCTCCTGCTACCAAAAAAATCTTTTTAAGTTCACTGGTGGAAATACTATGCACAATGACAGCATGTGGCTCATCATTCCATCACCCGAGTTTAGTGTAAGCCTCACTGGAGGAAAAGTAGTAGTGAAGGGAAGAAAATGGAGAATTTACCACAGTGTAATTCACACCCTGCCTAAGCATTTGTTTAATGCCTGCCATTCCCTCCAGACTGTCAATTTTGCAAGGATAAACCCCAGGCATATATTATTCACATTTATATTCTCTTAACTGTCACAGATTAGGTACTTAGTATTTATTGACTATATGAAGTAATAAGATGATTAACAATAAAGTACACGACTAAAGGAGTAGGGCAGAAATAAACCTAAGAACAAAAACTAGTTTTGTAGGCAAATTAACCTGAAACTTGAAGTGCTGCTGAAACTACAGGGGGGAAATGGAAGAGAAAAAGCCAAAAAAAAACCAAAAAAAAGTAGGGTGCAAACTAGGTTTCAATGTTGGGGAAAAAAAAATCAACAGCAAAACCAAGAGATATCTCAGGGAATCAAGCTAGAAGCAAATTCATGAGTTGAAAGTAAGAGGGTGGATTAAAAAAAAAAAGAGCAGAATGGAGGGAGCTGGAAAAGAACCCCCAAACCACTTCTAAATGGGGTGTGAAGACCATATTTGTGTCTGATAATTAATATTTTCAGGGAAATCCTAATAGATACTACGAGTTTTTAAGATAGAAATGGGAAGATATTTTAAAAGCAACTGCTTTGCAATAGCCTACACAATTTGTTTATATCAATTTTTGCACATGTAGAGAATGTGTAAGTTTTCAATAACAATTTACTGTTATTTACCGCAATACTATTTACCGCATGGGAATAAAGTTAACCTGAGAAAATAGAACAAATATTCCCAATGTTACCACTGAATTCTACTGTTCAAGTTGGTATTAAAACACCCTCAAGTTGCTAATTGCAATGTTAATGACTGGCAACCAGGGCCTAAGAAATACTTTATTACTTATTCCCTGAAGGACACATTTGCTGTGTAGGAGAAAGAATCATCTGGGGAGTCCACACAAGTCCTGGTATCGCTTGTATGATGACCTGCTGCTGTCCTTGGCTAGAATCATCATCTCTCCTCTTAACTGAACTCTGGTAATCTTGCTTTCTCCAGAAAATATCTCCCATGCACAAAGACTAGAAACTGGGAGGATAAACATCTAAATACCCTTGAAGGCATGTTGAATCCTGAAGTTAAAATGTATCTCGAGTCAAAAATCCTTTGAAGGAATACCTGGAGTTAACTGAAATCTACTCCAAGACAGTTTCATTTCTTTAAAATAAGTGACTAGAAATGCAGTCAAGTATGTGTGTGTTTACAAAGATGTGGAAAGTAGGGGAGAATGTCAGTTTTGTGCTATCCTTTCAGCTTATTCGTGTTTCCTAATATTTATAATCATAGGATTTTTAAATTAATAAATTACTGCTCTTTTTAAAGGAAAATAAAAAAGAATCCCACTGCAAGTGTGCTTCCTTTTCTTCTGCACTGTATTGAAAAATTGATGTACATGTAATTGTCTTTCTGATAAAACAGTATTGCACATGTCTTCAGCACCCTTTAACTTAGCATGTTCGAATATTGAAAGCAAACCCATAATGCATCATGAGATAAATTTCATAGCATACTATCTCACCTCTAAGAAAAACAGTGAAAAATCACTTTAAAGTATCTATTTACTAAAAAATAATTTGAATTAATCTTCAAACATGAATCCTTTTGTCTTACTCTTTCAAAATACTTCACCGTTATTCATTTAAAATAACTTCAAATAAATGTTACATCATTATGACCCCTGGGCTGGGTGGAATAACGGTGTGCACATGTTTGGGGAGCTGGATGAAAGGGTCAAAAAAATCAGCAGCTTCTTAATAAAAAACTACACTTGAATGGAAGTAAATTTTCATTAGACCAAGATTTCTTTTTTAAATATATATTTTTATTGTTATTTATGTCTTTTACATTTTGTATTCCCCTTGGGTAGCCCACCACCAATTCACCTGTGATCCATCTCCATGGTCCCTTGCATTCTTTTCTATTCCATTTTGTGCCCTTATCCTCCCCCCCATCCCCCGCCCCGGCTGAGTGTCTCTCTCCTATTTGGTTTCCTTATAGTCCTGTTATAAGTGAAACCATTCGATATTTTTCTTTTTCTTTCTGGTTTATTTCACTGAGTATGATCCCCTCTAATTTCATCCATGTCGCTGCAAATTGCATGTGTTTATCTTCTTTGAATGCTGAATAGTATTCCATTGTGTATCTGTACCACATTTACTTGATCCAGTCATCTATTTTTGGACATCTGGGTTGCTTCCATACCTTTGCTATTGTGAATAGTGCCGCTATCAACATACAGGGGCATGTATCCTTTCGGATTAGTGTTTTTGCGTCCTTTGGGTAAATTCCCAAAAGTGGTATTGCTGGGTCGTATGGAAGCTCCATGTGTAGCAGTTTGAGGAACCGCCATACAGCTTTCCATAGTGGTTGGACCAGTTCACATTCCCACCAGCAGTGCAGAAGAGTTCCTTTTTCTCCACATCCTTTCCAGCATTTGCTCTTGCCTGTATTTTTAATGTGCGCCATCCTCACAGGTGTGAGGTGGTGTCTCATAGTGGTTTTGATTTGCATTTCCTTGATTATAAGTGATGTTGAGCATTTTTTCATGTATCTGTTGGCCATTTGCTTTTAATATAGGCAAAACTCTACACGACATGCATCTCAGCAAAATCTTGAAAGACACATCCCTCAAAGCGAAGGAAGTGAAAGACAAGATAAACAGATGGGATTATATCAAAATAAAAAGCTTCTGTACAGCAAAAGAGACATTAACCAAAACTAACAGACACCCTACCAACTGGGAAAAGACCTTAGCACACAATACATCTGATAAAGGACTGATAACAAAAATTTACAAGGAACTCACACAACTCAACAAAAACAAAGCCAATAACCCAGTCAAAAAATGGGCAGAAGAGCTCAAAAGGCACTTCTCCGAAGAAGACCAAGATTTGTATAGGAAAATTTTGTTCTGCCATACCTCACAGTTCCCAGTATGTCTGAAGTAAGGCCAGAAACTAGATGCATCCAAGGAAGAAAATGGATCACAAGGGGGTTAAGTATATTCAATGGTACTCTGCTTTTAAATAAAGCTATCAAAAGACAGGGATGCCGAATAATTGGGTCACAACACGTTGCAGTCTCTTTGGCTAAATACCTCAATGCCCAAGACTCCTTACTTTTGGAAACTGCCTGATAGCTGACTTAAGCTTCTGTATTTTAATGGATAAAGCTCAGCTAGAAGAAACAGTAAGCACTGCCTGAAAAATGCATGCCTTCAATCAACACATTCACTAATATCAACCTAGCCACACTTAGAAACCACAAAACACTAGAACTAAGGTAGCCTATGGGCTAGTCAAATGGCTTAATTATATTCATTCTCCTGCTCCAACTTGGCTCCATAAGGATCACAGAGGGCTACCATTTCCCAGCATGGTCCTCTGGGTTCAGAGCACAGGAAGCCCTCATTTAACAATGGCCATAGGATCTTGGAAACTGCAACTTTAAATTATCTTGTTTCACTCAACATCACTCATCATGGTATTTTTTTCCCTCAAAAAAGTCACTTAGATGTAAAATTTTGGGGTTATAAATTAGTCATTTTTCTAAGTCATCTATATCACAAAAATAATCAAATTAATCAAACCTAGTCCTAGTCCTAACAGCAATAGATGCAATTACAAACTGCATAAAGAGCATGACTTGTGATATACATCTATTCATATAATATGCTTTTATAACCTAAGACATTTCTCACTTAAAGATTTTAATCATTTTCAGGATCAAGTGGTCTAAATGGGTAAGAGGCAGTAATCCTCCAAGGAAAGAATATCATTACAGAAGGTTCTCAGATAAGTGTGGTCGTGAATTAAAATCAAGAAAAATAAATTTAATATAGATCATGAGCTGGAATCTTTTCCTTATTACTCCAGTCCCCTTTCATAACCTTCTAGGAATTTGGAAATATAAATTCTAAATAAAGTAATGGGATTTAAGGATTTGGAATTCATGTTCCTGTAGTGTGCCATACTAATTTGTTGACAATAGTCATGAATTATTTTCACAAGTCTTGTTACATCTGAAGATCTTAGAAAGACTTCATAAATATCCTTTAGAGTTTACAATTTGGTGCGAAGGCAAGCATGAATCCGATTTCCTTCAAAGAAGCACAGCCATTTTATTCATGGGCCTCACTGTGCAGAGGTAGGGGAGGTGCAGAGAAGACAATGAGATGGGCCAGGAGGAGAAGGGCTGGGAAGAGAACTTTTGGAGAATTCTTCATAGTGAAGGCTCTAGGACCAGACAGTATGTGTTGAAATGTGATCTCTAATTATCTTCCTGCATTGCTCCTCAGTTTCTGTTATCCACAGAATGGAAATAACATGAATGTCTACTTCAGAGAGTAGTTGAGATCATAAAATGAATTAATTCATGACAATATAAGAAATTATAAGTTGACTTATTGTTCTGAACAAATATTGTTCTGTTATTAGCATAAAAGCTCTTTCAAAAAGGTTAACTTTGTGTTTTATGCAACAAATTTAAAAAGAAAAATGATTTAAGAATATATATTTTTCCAAAAGCTTAATATCAAGTTGACACCTCTAGATTACTAACAAATGGAATCATTATGGAACTGAAATTTCCAGCTGAAATGATTCACATTTGTAGGTGGACTTCAAATTATTAATGCCAACAAAATTCTCATGTCAGTTTAAATCAGTGGTCCTCAAATTCTAGTGTGCATGAGCAACTTGAAACACTCATCAAAATACAGATGGGGATAGACCCCGGGATTTTTAGTCATTGGAGTTAAGAGTGGTGTCCCCAAATGCACATTTCTCAAGGCATCTGAGGTGACACTGAGCTGCTATTTCTGTACTTGAGAACTGTAAGTAACAAGCAACTAAACATATGTTCACAGTAAAGACACCTATTCTAGTGATTATACTGATAACAGGAGAACTGGAGTTGGAAAAATTGTGTGTGCAAACATCCCACTATAGTAGTAGAGGTGACAGTGATAAGGATCCTTTATTATTTTTTATTTATGCATAGAAGAGCTAGGGTTCAGGCCAGAGGTGTATGTGGGGGCAGGGGGGAGGTGGGAGGATTCACCAGAGACAGAATAGGGAGCAGAACAGAGAGATCTACTAAAATACACTGCTGAGGGAGAGCAGCGGGTGAGATAGAAGAGGTCTGCTGTGCCAAGTGGGTTAGCTTCCTGGCTGGGGATCGAACTCATGCCACAGTGTCTGCTGACAGCTTGATAGTACTGACTTTAATCTCTGTACCAACAGGAGACCCCAAATTTAATGATGTATTTTCACCCAAAACCAAAAGCTAGGTTAAAAGGGAAGAAAAGCATTTCTTAATAAATAAACTATATTCAAGAAAAGCACGAATACTCTCTATATAATAAACCCGGCAATGGATACAACTGTTTTTCTTTTCTAATGCAATTTTGCAATCATATAATTGATAATGGGAGGAAACTGTTTTGCCTACAAAGAGCTGATCAAACACAGATTTAAAATAAATGACATTATTAGCAAGAGAAAAAACAAAGAGCAAGGGACTTAACATCCCTAACAAGCATGCTTTTTTTAGTTAATGTAATTACTCGTTAAAAGATTATATATCACCCAATGTTGAGCACAATGTATTTTCAGGTAAATAGACCTCTATGAAAGAAAACCTGTAACCTTCTCCAGGATGCTGACTTCAAAAGGCTTGATCTAAACTTGGATTTATCATTTGCATGGAAAATAACCAAAAGAACTCATAAAGCATCAATTCCATGGTGGTAAAACCCACAAGATTTTAAATTGCTTTTTAAGAGATGACTTTTCACCCATCCTGCCCCACGTTTCCCAGGGAAATAAAAGCAGAAGTCCTAAAAGCAGACAGACAGAAATACAGTGTCTGCACATCTTTTGGGCTACAGCATTTGAAGGTAATTTTTGATTGTGAAGTTCTCTCTTCTATTCTCTCCCTCTAATTTTTTCTAGAACACTCAAGACTCTACTGATGAAAGCTCAGCAAATTCTCATCCATAGACAGTTTAAGCAATTAAACTAAGACATTAAAAGGAAAATAACAGATGCCACTCCTCCGCAGGTTGCATTAACTATCACCTACTGGATACATTCAAATACATCAGAATCAACAAAGTAATCAGGTAACGTTATATAGAGAAATATATGACAAGTGCGTGCATTTGCACTGTGATGTGTGTGTAATTTTCTTTAAGTTTTCTTAAAATTGGGGGTGGTTAATAACAAAGCTAATGCAAACACTGGAATGGAATATAAATTAAAATCAAGCTGCATCAATGGTGTTAGGAAACCCATAACCTTTTCATTAGAAAAAATTATACAGCACCTGGAAAGAAAATTCAAATAGTCTTACTTATTTTACTTTGAGTGTATAATAAGATTTAAATATAAATGGAGCTTTTATTATATAAAGGGACCTTGAAATTCTTAGTAACATGAATTGAGTTTCTGTTAAACAAGTCTTAGTGTATACAAAAAAGAGTATTCCCAAAGCAGAATTTCTGAACCTATTAGAGAATGTACAATTAAAATCAAATAGCAGTAGTAGAGAAGATTAAAATCGGAGATCTTGTTTCAGAAAATACTATTTTCTGTTTAGCTGTTCTTTTATTTTTTAAGTTAAACAGCTGAGGTGTTGAAAACTGAAACCATTATGTGACATGAATATTAATATTATACTTTCAATAATCAAAGTATAGAAATAAGAATTTCATTGACATTTTGGAGAATTAAGTGCTACCTATGTTTGTCATATTTAATTTTTTAATAGAATTTATATTTATTATTTGTACTTGTAACATTTCTGTGCCTTAGATTTAGGAATCTATTTCATATAGAATCAATTCTACTTGGTTTTGATTAATTAAAAATATTACAAACTTAATTTTAATTCTAAAACTTAGATGCTAGATAATATATTCAGGTCAAATGTTCGTTTTCTTTATAACTGCCTGATGTGGTGTTAAAACCTATGAAGTCAGACCAGGACATGGTTTTGATGCTTTATTCTGGCTATTATTATACACTACATAAACCTAGAAATTATGTCCTAGCTACTTGGAAGAATGTCATCTGTTGATGTATTTAGACACCACTGCCTTATCTTTTCACTGTTTAAAAATTTGTAATGAATGATATTCAAAAAAATGTACTTAGAACCTGCAGAAACCTGAAGTTGAAGTAAGATATACATGATTTAGAATATTTGAAGCCAAAAAATAGATTATCTGTGAGGCCATTTCTTGAATGGATGACTAAGCAACACTAAGAGGCAAGAATATTTAACAGTAATAAAAGACTATTTTTTATTCAGTATTTAATGTTTCCCACAAGCGGTGTTACACAAATTTCTTTCCATTTTTTACTTTAAAATTGTACTGGTCAATTATCTATCTTTTATCTTTAGTACCCGTTAATCAAGCTAGAGAGTAAAGTCCAGGAATAAGGATGATGTATGAAAAGAGACTTGTCAGTAGAAACTAAAAGCTCAAGGATTGAGGCAAATGGAGGTTAATGCCCAAATACTTCTCTTCCAGTTTCTCTCTCTCTCTCTCTGTGTGTGTGTGTGTGTGTGTGTGTGTGTATCTTTATAATTAGAATTTTGCCTAAAATCAAACTGACTTATAAAAGGCAAGCACTCAACAAATAAGAAATGGAAAGTATCCATACCTTCATATACTGTAGTTCGGATCATTTTACTTTGCTAGAGATGGACTATTTACTGTAGTGAAATATTTCAAGATACAACTTTTGTGTTCTACTAACTGCCACACTAATGTTCAAAAACCTCAATTTTCAGAAGGTTGTCCTGAAAAGTTGCACAGTGAGATAACAGCAAAATCAACTGCCCAGGCCTGAAAATAACCATGCCTTCCCTCCTTCTCTAGGTAGGAAGAAGTTTGGGTCATGGACAATCTAACCTCTGGAGCTGGAAATGGGAGCCTGTGTACCAGAGATTACAAAATCACCCAGGTCCTCTTCCCTCTGCTCTATATTGTCCTGTTTATTATTGGACTCATCATGAACAGCCTGGCAATGAGGATTTTCTTTCGAATTCGCAGTAAATCTAACTTTATAATTTTTCTTAAGAACACAGTCATCTCCGATCTTCTCATGATTCTGACCTTTCCATTCAAAATCCTCAGTGATGCCAAGCTGGGAACTGGACCCCTGAGAACCTTTGTGTGCCAAGTGACCTCGGTCATATTTTATTTCACAATGTATATCAGCATTTCATTCCTAGGACTGATAACTATCGATCGATATCAGAAAACCACCAGACCATTTAAAACATCCAACCCCAAAAATCTCTTGGGGGCTAAGATTCTCTCTGTCATCATCTGGGTATTTATGTTCTTATTCTCTCTGCCTAACATGATTCTGACCAACAAGCGGCCAAAAGACAAGAATGTGAAGAAATGCTCTTTCCTCAAATCAGAATTTGGTCTGGTCTGGCATGAAATAGTCAATTATATTTGTCAAGTCATTTTCTGGATTAATTTTTTAATTGTCATTGTATGTTACACACTCATTACAAAAGAACTGTACAGATCCTATGTTAGAACAAGGGGCATGGGCAAAGCCCCCAGGAAAAAGGTGAACATCAAGGTTTTTATTATCATTGCTGTGTTTTTTATTTGTTTTGTTCCTTTCCATTTTGCCCGAATTCCTTATACCCTGAGTCAAACTCGAGATGTCTTTGACTGTTCTGCTGAGAACACTCTATTCTATGTGAAAGAGAGTACTCTCTGGCTAACTTCCTTGAATGCCTGCTTGGATCCATTCATCTACTTTTTCCTTTGCAAGTCCTTCAAAAATTCCTTCATGAGTATGCTGAAGTGCTCCAATTCTGTAACATCTCCATCCCAAGAAAACAGGAAAAAAGGACAGAATGGTGGTGACCCAAATGAAGAAACACCTATGTAAACAAACTGAGGAAATACCTCAATCAGTTAGTGCTTTAAACACTTAAAAGAAAAGCACTATGTAAAAATACTAATGCTGACTAAGAAGTAGCTGAGTCAATAATCATGACTCTGAAAATAACAGTATACTACAAAAGTAATTTTCACTTACTTCTCCAGTATTAAAGCTATATTAAAATGCAGAACAATAATCAAACATGTAGCTGCAGAGCATGACAAACTATATCCAATTACCAAAATGCATACAGAACTACACTGCTTTGCAGTTTTCGAAAAACAGACAACTATATAATAATCCTTACAATAATTCTTTAAATAATAATTTTTTGATATTAATTATTATCAACTTATCAAAATCAAACAAGGAAAAATAAAACCCAGAGATAAATGTATTAAGATGTAAAACTGTCTAGTCCCCTGATTGAATGTGATATTTATTATAAAAATTTAACTAAGTGGGGCAAAGAATATTAACTTTTAATTACTGGCAAAAACCCAGCGGATTTAAACTAAATGAAATGTGATTGGATTGAATGTTTCAAATTTTTTATTAAGAAGATAGCAGTTTTAAAAAAAACCTTTCCAATTAAAAGAGCAGAAATAGCAAATAATCTTAAATTTCATTTAATATTATAATAAGTAGCAAATATTAAAATAAGTTGTTTTATGACATTCTAATGTCAAAGAATTATTAGTATTTCCTAACACTAGAGAAACCAACTCTACTAATATTTTGACTTTAGTAAATAAATACCATCCTTTACACTTTTAATAACTAGCTTCTAGAAACTACTTGCTACTCGGGTAAATGAAAATTTCTCTTAGCAAGAAAAACAAAATAAATATGTTTATGCAGTTGCACAGCATAACTGTTAACAGTAAAGTGATTGAAAGTTTGGAATTGCATGTTTGTCATTAGTGTATACGACAAAAAATTTACATTAAATTCTAAATCACACCTTGTTGAAATTTCTTTGTTGCAAGATATAAGGTACTATGACTCATTTCATGTATACTCCTACAACACACATCAAATCCATTTAAGAAAGGAGAGCTGCCAACCCTGCTTTATTACAAACTGTTGGGCAAAGACTCTTCTGAAGGTAGCAGCTCACATAAATTAGTTCAGATGCAAATGAAAAAAATAGTTTTGACTTGTAATGTGGTTTGATTCTACATAAGCCTCCTTCATTATTTTTAATATAAACAAAATACGTAACACATTTGAAAGCTGATGTCATTTATCCTCAGAGGTGATTCTCAAATAGAAGGCAGAGATACCAAGATCTAAACATAATGCGCGCAGAAATAAAAGGGTGAGTTGGAGTATAAAGACACCTAGTGAACTTCAGTAATAATTTTATTATTTATATAGTTTACTGTGCTAAATTTCAGTACAAAATAGAGCTCATTTAACTCCGTAAATGGTATCCTTGAGCAGTCACTTTCCTTCTCTGGCACTGCCAGAATCAAGCACTAGATGTCAGTAAAGAGGCACAAAGAGACTTGTACCAAAAAAGATGTCTAGTCTAGTCTTTGGGGGACAATGGCAGTAGTCATTTCTGCCATATAGACTAATGCAATTCACTATAATGTCATAAGTGCATATTTTATAAGAATATAGTGAATTTCAGCTTGAGGAGAGGAAAGCGAATCTGACCTCCTTACTTTTCACATGGGAAAAATGAAGGGCAGATAAACCCCAAACTCGTCTGAGTGGGAAAGAGTAAAGCTGACCAGTTAGGTGCAAGGTGTTAGGAGACTGTAGACTGGGCAAAGACTTTCTGAATAATCTTTTATTTTGGATTAAACTAATTCATTGAAATGACAATTTCCACAAGAGAAAGAAAAAAAAAAAAAACAACCAGGAATTCTAGAGGTATTGCACTAAAAGAATTCTGTAGAAGTATTGTAGTGTTTGGAATTATTTTTATTTCAATTTTATTTTTTGAAGATTTATTTAATTCTGCAGATTAAGAACTGGGGTGTAGGCCAGAGGTGCAGGGGGTTAGAGGACTCACCAGAGACAGAGTGGAGAGCAGAAGAGGAGTATTGACTGAAATACACTGCTGAGGGGAACAGCAGGAAAGACAGGCAAGGTCTGCGTTAGCTCCCTGGCCAGGGATGGAACTCAGGTTGCAGCAGTGATGGCATGATAGCGCTGAGACTTAACCCCTATGCCCAGGGAGGCCCCTTGGAATTGTTTTTATATATAATATGAAAAACTTACACTAAACTCTCATTTTGTTGGCAATTCTTTATTCAAAGACATTAGACAACATATATTCCCCTCTACCAAACATTAATCAAATTGAACTCATTTAAGACAGAATAGGAGATGAGTATTTATGAAATGCTTACTATAAGTAGAACATGTCACTGTCCTCAAGATTAGGAAATTTAATATACATAATAAATCCCACATTTCAGAATAACTGAAAAAAATATGTGCAAATAAACTTGTCGTCTTAGGTACAGAAGTTCTAAAGTTCAGAGTATCAGACAAATCAAATGTACCCTTGCCCATAACCTCAGTGGTGTTAGAAGTAAGCATGCTGCTCTCTGACACTTGTCTCAGTGGTTTGAATAGAAACAGAATAATGCAAGAGTGGCAAACCAGACTCTGTTAGCCAAATTGAGCCCATCACCTGTTTTTGTACAGAGATGGCTTTAAAATGGCTTTTATGTTTTCAAGTGGTTGTGAAGGCAAAAAAAATCAGAAAATTAAATTTCACGTTGCATTAAAGTTACATAAAATTCAAATTTAAGTGTCCACAGTAAGGTTTTATGAGATTGTAGGCACACATTCAGGTTTGATCGATGGTTGGTTTGTTGCTACAATGAGGTGGTTGAACAGTTGTGATAGATACTGCATAGCTGAAAACCTAAATATTTATTAACTGATTCTTTAGAAAAGAAGATTCAGCAACTCCTGAGTAGAACTTGAACAACAGAAGAAATAGTAGAAATGAAACGATAACAAACCCTCACTAATAAGCAAAATTATATTTAAATGCCATGGCTTTTCTCACCTATAATTCAGAATTAATCTCAAAGATATTTAGGGTACTCTGGTGAAGGGTGTGGTGTGGTGATGAAGCAGCACTATGGGGCTATAGCAGGTCAACAGGACAATTACTGTGAGTTCTTCACCTGTGTGCACAATTAAAGACCATTCAGGCTCAGGGAACAACACTACTGGGTTTTTTTTTAACAAACAGGGAAACAGAATTTCTAAGACCATAAGTGGTGAGCTAATTCACCCAAGAAAGAGTCCAAAAGTTCTAAACGAAAGTCGCTCATTCAAGATGGCACTGTCCAGTCAAACGAGGGCCTGGAGCTCATGGAGCACCAGCCAGCAGCATGCAGGCTGGGATCCAACTCACCGCAGCTGTGGGTGCTCAAAGGCAGGGCCACTGAGATGACAGACACAGCAGCAGCAGCTGACCCAGCAAGTCTAAAGGTCAGGATGGACAGCACCACACATTCGCCCAAACAGCAACAGACTCGACAGCACCAGGAACAGCTCTCAGAAGTGACCTGGACAGAGTGCCTGTCACTCATCAACAAGGCTGGACAGCACTGGCAAGTAGTTCTGGTCATTAACGGTCACCAATCACAAGTGTTCTAGCTCTCTATGAGTTGTTGGCCCGCCCTAACAATAAACAACCCTTTGAGACACCATACCCACAGCCTGGTGCTCCTTTCAGGAGAGGACAGAGGAAGACCAGAGGCAGAAATGGCTGGCCCAGCCTCTGCAAAGCTTTTTGGCTTCTCTGCAAAGATTTTCAGCTTCTTGTCTTAAGAGTGTGAGCAAGCAGGTGTCCAGTCAAAGCAAATGAGGGAGTCTGAACAAGTCTGAGAGTCCAGCTGTAGGCCCTGAAAAAAGGAGGCATAACTGCCATTTATCTCAGACCCCTGATTGGGAGGCCAAGAGTTCTCAGAGTACAAACTGTACTGCCAAGCTGAAACTGGGGAGACCCACAGTATGGATCAGGGAGGTTCAGAGAAAAAGTGCTGACAGATGCCCTTCTGAGTAAGTCACAGCCACTGAGTTGCTTCTAGCCAGGTAAGAATAGGGAGTACAGAAAGTATAAAAGTGAAAGCAGAAATAAAAACTCTGCACAGCTGCACTGCTGGTCCTGCACAGGACAGGGTGTTAAGTCTCCGTGTAGGGGTTAAGTGTACGACCCTAAGTCATAGGGGTTAAGTCTCAGTGGTATCATGCCATCACTGCTGCAACCTGAGTTCCATTCATGGCCAGGGAGCTAACCCAGCTGCCTGATACTCCTGGCTTCTGTGTCGTTATTACCCCGCTTTTCCCTTGCCGTTTGGGGGACGAGAGTGCTGGACACAGAGTGCCTGTCATCCATCAACAAAACTAGACAGCACTGGCCAGTAGTTCTGCTCATTAACAGTCACCACCAGGACGACATCCAGTGAGTTCCAAGCTAGCTCCTGTCCTGCCTTACCTCCTTTCTCAGAGGCCCTCACCTACCAGTCAGATTAGACCAGTTTCAATACTATGGCTGATTGTTCCATAGCACCAACCAGCTCATAGCTCACACCTGATGGGTCCATTTCACGATCCAGGCAACAAATCCTCCAGCCTTTCTGCTGCTTGCAGCTGGAGGCAGCCACAGCACTGGAGCTGGCCTGCTGGGCCCCAGAGGCTGCATGTATCTGAAGAGATGGGAACCTATTATCTCCAAATCATATAAAGTGTTACTATCAAAACTTACTATAAAAATGAGTAAAAACCACCCCGCCAAAATAAAAGACTTTAAGTAACAGTGTGGAGAATACCTCTCTTGTTGAGAATGTGATAAAGAAAGACTGTACCAATATTTCTAGAAAGCTATTCAGAAATATTCAACATTTGACACTTTGCTTTTGATCCACTGTAAGGAAAACGGAGTGGCTCAGGCTTTTAGCCTCCCCTGCCAGCCTCTACAGCCACTACCTGCAGCCTTGCTTTCCTCCCAGGTTTCAATACCCACGCATGATAACGTGTTAGTGGAGAAGGCGCTTATGAGCACAAGCATGGGGCACACACGCCCATGATCCCAGACACCCGGTCGTGAGGCCGGATGACACAGGGCACGCTTAACCTATAGGTATGGATGCCCAGGTAGGGAGGTAAGGACATGGTTAGAGGAAGAGAAGCCTGAGAGAAGCCAAGGAGAGAGCATGGAGACTTGGGTGGGGGGAGCTAGGAGACTTACTGCCTGCCTGCCAGCCTCATAGACTCCCTGCCTGCTGATCTGTGTACCATGATCCCTGCTTCAGCATTAAAGGTCTCTGAAGTGCCAGCAAGGCATGGAGCAGGTTTTCTATGATCTGAGCAGACGGGTAAAGTAGAGTCCTAGAGCCCTCAGTGGCTTTTTCAGGCTTTTAATGATCTTTCTACACCATTTGTAGTGAGGCAACCCAGTGCAGGGCAGGCAGAGGGCGTTGGGGCCAGGAGGCTGGCAGGCCTCCTAGCCCCTAGTGAATCTTCACTCTTTCTGGGCTCTCTGGGGTTCTCTCGTGGACTCTTCACTGGTCTCTACTGCACGCTGCCACACGATCCTCTCCCACCACGTCTTCTGCTCCTACTGTTCTGTTCTCTGCTGCTGCCCTTATACACTCAGTCTCTCGGCTCAGGTGCGCCCACTTACACATGTCCACACCCCACTCCAGGTGCTGCCATCAGGCACGGGTCTAAGACCACAGGTGTTGATCATTGATGCTAATGGCGGGGGTGGGGGATGATAACTCATTTATCAAAATATGTGGACATAATGTGCTGTACAAAAATATGTGGACATATCGTGCTGTACAGAACTGTTTTTGATAGAGAAAAAATGAAAACAAATGGAAGACCCATCAGTGAAAATTTAACTACAATAACTTTATACAGTATAAACCTTTTAAAAAATTAGGTAAATTTTTATGTATTAACATAGAGAAAAAAATACCCAATATGACAACAAATGCAAATACATATATATGGGATCTTTTTTGTCGCCTTTGACTTTTTCCCCACCTATGTTTGGGGAGTTATTCTCATAGGTGCACATGGTATTCTACCACTCTTTCCTTTTAATTTCATTTAACAAGAAACTTACAAACATCTACCATGTGACATGCTTTAGTCTAAGCACTTAGTAAATGTCCACTCACTTGATTCCCTTAATACCCCTATAAAGCAGATACTATTACTTATTTTCATTGTAAAGAGAAGGCTATGGTCTCATAAAGAGGATAAATAACATGCCACAGGTCACAAGAAAAGTAAGAATTGGAATAAAGAATTGAACCCAGGAACTCTGATTCCTAAGCCAGTGCTCCTATCCTGCTCTGCTAGACAACATTTTCCACATACCATCCCGGGCAAAAGACATCCGCCAAGGGCACCTATCAGCACAGCTGTGGACTAAGAGAACAATCCCCAACACATACTTAACCTCATGGATATGTAGGAATGAGTGATTTACTGGATATTTACCATGGTTAAACATTTTGAAACTTACCTGTACCGCAAATGATTTAATCAGTGGCTTTTTATGTCACTAGCCTCTATGGCTATCACCTGAGGCCTTGATTGTGCTAATGCAGGAGGCACTGGGGAGTGTGGGTACAGGGCACACATGCCTGATTGTGAACGCCTAAATAACAGGTGTGCATGCATGCGTAAGGGTGCACACCTGTGCCTAGATAGCAGGGATAGAAGGCAAGTGTCACTCAGAGAGGACAATGGCTATGGGACAACAGCTATGAGAGGACAAGTTACTACAGAAGAGGCAAGACCATGAGAGAATGCCACAGAGAGCCCAGAGAAAGAGTAAAGATTGCTGGGGGGGGGCGGGGAGGCTTGGTTGCCTGCTGCCTGCCAGCCACCACCATCGTCCTCTGCCCTGCCCAGCCTGTGCCTCCTTGCATGTAGCCTCTCTGCCTAGTGTGCCTGTGTACCTGGTTCCCTGAGAGAGCATTCAAGCCTGAAATACCCACTGAAGGCTCCGCGACTCTCCTTTATCCATCTGCCCAAACCAATAGTGAATCTGCCCTATGCGTGCTTGCGTAACACTGCCACTTTAAAAAAAAAAAATACACTTCTGTAACTCCAGAAATGGGCACCAGAATTCAGTTCTTCTTTCAAATTTCCCACACTTTGGTGTTTTGAAATTTGACCAGAATGGGATTTCTAGTTCCCATATTATGAAATTACCTTATACAGAATTTCCCTTGTTTAAAGGGAAAATATTTTAAAACTTGATTTAAGTAATAGATTTGGAGTTGTCAGGAAATTTATAGTTAACTACAAAGTGAAATACCTGTACTCATTTTTACCCCTCTATTGAGCAAACAAAATGACATACATTTAAATTATGTCCCTATATATCAATGAAATCCAAAGTCTGTAGGTCCAAGAAACAAATCATTTGAGTCAAACACAAACTTTCCAAATTGCCACCATCAAGTAATTTCTACCATAATTCTCAAGCACCCTGTTAGTTTATATTTTAGCTTATCCACCGGGATATGAAATTTTTCTTCTCAGAATTCCAATTCAAGTCATCTAAAACTTCTCAATCAATCCCAAACCATTGTTTGGTTCAGCTCTGTGTTAAAACTTAGCAAAATATATGAAGTGAAACTCACTATGGAGAACTATACATTCCCTCACAGATCTCCTAATTTCCTCTCCCTTTATCTACCTGCCAAACATTTCTGTCATAGATGACAACTTTCCTCATGTGATGCAGCAGGTACACCTTTTCAAACTAGAAGAGCTTTCAAGAAAAAAATTTATAGACCTTGATCCAAGGTTGATTAATGAAATTCTTAAGGTCCCCCAAACTTCACATAATATTAACCAAAGGCTTCTAGAAGTGTTCCACAAATGGCTTTCTAAAAAATGAAATAAATTAAACCTGTATTTCACTCACCATCACAAAGGGTAGTTGACATTTTTAGTGGTTCATATAAAACTAGCATTCTGGGTACTCATTTCATCATCTCAACAAAAATATGTACATACAATCATTAAACCCAGTAAACAGATAAGGAAACAGACACAGAGCTACTGAATCATATGTCTATAATCTAGTACACAATAATTGGAGGATCTGTAATTCTAACCCCCCAAATTTGGGTCTAAAATCCTTAAATTTTAGAAAATATGTCATTTATCTCTCGGAAATCTGAACACCAAAAGACTAACATAAATGTAGAAATAAACAGGTCACCTTAGTGAACACAAAGCAGTCATAAGTGTGCAGAGGAAGAATCTGTGTGATTTTAGAGTCATTTTGTTCTTCTATTTGATTGTAATATGGAGCTATCTTTTCATCTTTCTGGTTCCTGTTATTATATATAAGTAGCACTCAAAAATTTCTCTGAACATTGAGACACAGAAGATAAACTGTAGCAAAGATACTATATGAAAACATATAACTAGACTTGCGCATATAACTATGACTTGACTTATTCAAGTCATAGTGGTTAAGTATATAAGTTTGAGAAACAAAGAGGCTTCTTGTTAGAAAATCCCCCCATTACACATGTGAAAAAGGGGAACAACAATCAGTATAAAAAAGCAGAAGAAGGTTGCTTCACTTGTTCTTCAAGGGCTGAACTAATGACAGCCTCGAGCAGAAGACACGGTGCTGAGTGCCCCCCCAACAAAGGTGAATTTCTACTTTTATTATGAGTGGCTTGCTTATAAAAGATAGAATATCTTTTTGCTTAAGGCAAAAAATGCTTTAGAGCTAACATTTTTTAAACTATAAATGATGAGACTAAAGAATTATATAATGGCCAGCAATCTGACATGAATTATTGCCCTATAAAAGGGGTTTTCTTTTACTAGCATGTTGAAAGTAGCAATTGTGAATGGGACAGACCTGTTATTTGTATTTCAGAAGGATGTGAAAGTAATAGTACTGGTACAAATACCAAAAATGTATTAAGTGTTTTAGTGATTCTATACAGAAATGAGTGCCTTCTGAACAGATGTATTGAATGAACTGAATACATGCTAGGTGTTAATATGCTAAAGTCTGTTTTTAAAAAGTAATATTTCAAACTTAGGTGGCGCTTTCTGTTTCAGCTTGTTTATATTTATTTGCAACAGCTGACGATGGAAACCATGAACTCCACAGTGCTGAAGGGCTCCAATGAGTCTGAGTGGTGTCCCAGGGACACACGGGTAGCACATCTGGTGTTTCCAGCTGTCTACACTGTCCTTTTCTTTGTGGGCATCTTGCTGAACACTCTGGCCCTCTGGGTGTTCATTCACATCCCTAGCTCCTCCACCTTCATCGTGTACCTCAAGAACACTTTGGTGGCAGACTTGATAATGACGCTCATGCTTCCATTTAAGATCCTCTCCGATGCACACCTCGGATCCTGGCAGCTCAGAGCTTTTGTATGCCGTTTCTCGGCCATCATCTTTTACCAGACCATGTATGTGGGCATCATACTGCTAGGACTCATTGCCTTTGACAGGTTCCTCAAGATTCTCAAACCATTTGGAAAATTTTTTGTACAAAAACCTGCCTTTGCAAAAATGGTTGCAAGCTTCGTCTGGCTCCTTTTGTTCTTCATCTCCCTTCCAAATATTATCTTAAGCAACAAAGAAGCTACACCATCATCTGTGAAAAAGTGCTCCTCTTTAAAGGGCCCCCTGGGGCTGAAGTGGCATCAAGTGGTAAATTACATATCCCAGGTTATTTTCTGGACTGTTTTTATCCTAATGCTTTTGTTTTATGTGGTGATTGCAAAAAAAGTATACAATTCTTATCAAAAATCCAAAAGCAAGGACAGCAAAAACAACAAAAAGTTGGAAGGTAAAGTGTTTGTTGTTGTGGCTGTCTTCTTTGTGTGTTTTGCACCATTTCATTTTGTCAGAATTCCTTACACTCAGAGTCAAACCAACACTAAAACTGACTGTAGACTACAAAATCAACTGTTTTTAGCTAAAGAAACAACTCTCTTTATGGCAGCAACTAACATTTGTATGGACCCCTTAATATATATATTCTTATGTAAAAAGTTCACGGAGAGGTTACCTTGTATGAAAGGGAAAAAGATCACAGCATCAAGCCAAGAAAATCATAGTAGTCAGACAGACAATCTGACCCTAACCTGAAAATTTTATATGTGATTAACTTCTATTCATCAAGAAGATTTCAAGAGACAATTTATTTGGAAGTCAAATTTAAGGAATGAGAAAAAAAGATTGGTGAGCAAATGCTTTCATACATTTTATTATGCTGGTGTACAAAAAAGATCACACGGGAACTATTTATAAGCAGACAGAAAAATCCTTTAGGAAATGCAGAGGTCATCTTTTCAGAGAGCATTCACTTACATTTTGGAAAACATTTACTAAAGATACATATTCCTAAAGACCTCCCCTTCAAAGCACTTCCCACATTCTTTAAACACCAAATTCAAACACCATGCTACTTTTTGTATCCCACAAATGTTGGTATTTGCTCATTAAAAACCACCATAGAAATCCTTCAGTGAAAGCTGAAACTAAGGGTTAAAAGGGATGGTTTCTGGGGCGCTGAAGGGGTGAAAATTACTCTGAAAACCTGGTTAAAGGAGTCTCTCTTTACAATGACAAAGAGTCTTTTCCAGGTGACTCCAATACAGCAGAGGAGGCATAAGCACCATGAAGCCACATCAATTATTGTACTATAAGGTGTACCTTGCTTACACCTTAAATGTAAAGCAAGAACACTTCTTGTTATTCTTTAAAATTCTCCTTGCACAATAAATACTCTTAACAGTGGCTGAATATTACTCCTAGGGAGCAAAGCCTTACCCTCCATTCTCCTGCCCCTGTCTCCTGCCTCCTGCCTCCTGCCTCCTGCCTCCAGATGAAAATAATAACTTCCCTTGTAGTAGGGGTGTGTGTTCTGGCCCTCACTGTAGATTTCCACTAATTACTGTTTTCCTAACTGCATCACCAGAGAGGGTTAGCAGTCTTAACAACAGAAAACACATCCTATTTCATTGGTATCTTGCCACAATATTTCCCACAGGTCACAGACTAAACTCTTTTAAATAGCATATGTCATGGTTATGTCATTCTTGAAACACACGCAGATGGGATTTTGACTCATGATCAGTGACACTGTTATTGGCAGATATATTCAAAACTGGTGACCTACTTAGACTTATTTACCTCCATTTTTTTTTTCCTGGTTGCCTCTGTAGTTCAAAAAAAGTAAAATAAGTTTCTTTAGAATTGTGGATACTAATTTATATGTCCTCAGGAAAACGCAAAAAGGAGCAGTCATGCTTCCTAAGTGAACACTAGCCCAACATACCCATCATAAGGCCAAGCTCAGGATGCCTTCTATTACCTCAAAGGCCCTGAAGCACCTAGAACATGCGCAGTTTTCTGGCCTTGTCACCTAAATGCTCTTCCATTCCTAGAACTTCCACTCCTGAACAAATCTGCAGATGTCAGAACATGAAATGCTCTTTTTAGACCCTGTGCCAATGTACATACCGATTTCCTTCTGATTCATCAAAAAGACTCTTATACAACCACGAAACCCTAAGTTGCCATTCCTGAGTCCATGAAATATTACCTGGTCAACCTCCCCTACCACCTCAAACCCAGTCACTTCAACATCCGTATGTTGTCACACCTAAATTGTTGTACTGATGCTGCTGTGTAAGTACTTGTTCACACATATCCGAACTACTATTTTAATAACCTACGTATATTTTTGAGGGCAAATATTGTATCCCACTGTGAAATCATTGAATATTTGATAAATAGCCAAGCTGGTTTAATTTTTATGTATGAGGGAAGCAAAAGGGAAACCAATTATTACAGATGTTTTCAATTATCAGAAGATGACATGAAAGTCTTGAAAGGTCAAACTCTTATCAGTTGCTCTCCTATAGTATATACACATCAGTCTGGGAAGTAGCGGTGTTCTCAGGTTCGCTAGGGAATGATCATGAAGGATATAGGATTACTAAACAGTGTATGTATGGCTTGAGGGTTAATGTCTATCAACATTTGAATTTTAAAGCTATTAACAAAATGCTTTAGCTATGTAATGTTGGTTTGGAAAACTTGTAATTATAGCCTACTACGGTCTCCAAATCCCTCTTTTTAGAAAGAACTTTTGTTATCTGATTTTCATTTGCTCAAATAAAATAATTAAATCATCATAACTATTAAGAGATGTCACTAAATCCACATTACTTTTATAGAGTACATTGCACAAACATGAGTAAACGCTAACACTGCATTGTAAGTAATTGCATCTAAGCTGTCTTTTGAGCTATGCTTGGTGATGTATCCTATGTATTTCTTCTCTCATGACATTTTCAGTGTACAATTTTCCAGAAATATCTTTCAAGATAAAATTTCAACTGCAAATCTGTCCTTCATAAATACAAATACTTTATTCCTTTATAATAATATATAGTCTAAAGCAGCAACTTGATGTGTAAAATAAAACAATTTACCAAGAAGGTGGAGAGAAGGCCTAGTAGAGACATTTTAAACATTTAGACACAGTCACAAAATAAAAAAAATCTGAGAATGTTTATAAAATGGGATGCTATATCACAACCATTTTACACAAAGAATAGAGTAAAATGGAAAAAATAGTGGCTTGACACAGTGAATGAACTCAGAACATAAGACTTTTGTCAAAAGATAAAATACAATTCTTTTTACTAGATAAGGTCTTTTGATTAATTCCCTTGCATAAGGGAAGGGGGTAAGGGTATTGCCTCATACAGAATAATCCTTGAGAAATTAAGAGGCAGACAAGCAGTTACAGAAGTTAGAAGGTGATTAAGGTCATCATTACATCACAACTTATGAAAGAATTATTCAATATTGTTAAACCCATTATTTCAGGTACCCCACAACCATTTAGAGGAAGTTTTTTCCTTCTGACTTTCTAAAATTGCTATAAAAATATCTGACCATTGCTCCCACATACATTGTATGCTTTCTGCAAATTAAAGATCAAAGTTCACACAGACCTTAACATAATAAAATCTCAAGAGTAGATGAACCACTACCAGCATGGATTATTATCTGAGGGGATGCATATTTATAAGTCAGCAGATTGACTAAGTGTGGAATTTACAAGTTATTTAAAGTGTCTGGAAACACAACTTAACATTTTAAATTTTACATGGAAACCAAATGTAGGTAATATGAATACAGAATATGTGTTACATTATCACTTCTCAGCATTTAGTGGGAACCAGATAAGATGGAGGGATTTTTTAAACCACAGATTGCTGGTTTCTGTGTTTTATGACTCAGCTAGGTCTGGAGTGAGGTCTGAGAACAAGCTACCCAATGACAGCGATGCTGTATGGACCACACATTAAGAATCACTGTGCTAGATGTTCCTTGAGGTTGATACTTCCATAAAAACTGATTCATAGCACAGCCCTCTTGGACATTAATGGCCAATAGTGGAATCTGTCAACACGAGAAAAACAAAACTGTTATTAAGAGAGCAGGGCAGTCATACGTTGACAGGCAGTGGCAAGTACCGTGGCTGCCTGGAAAGTTCACATGCCACATAAGGGAGCATCTACTACTCACTGCCAACTGTTAACACAGGAGGGAATCTGGGTCGAGCTTTGCAGGTCAATAGCAACCACAACGGTAAAACTGACATCAGCGATAATAAAAACAGCATGTATTATTTACTACTTACTATCTACCAGACAAATGTATAGAGAGCTTGAAACGTATTATCACATTTAACAACCCTAGAAAGTCCATTAAGTGCCATTAACATTTCTATTTTAGACATAAAGAAGTTAAGAAACAGAGGAGTTAAGCAACTTGCATGGGGTCACACAATTTACAGAGGCTAGGCCTCTAAGGCAGACTGGATTCTGAGCCTCTGTTCTTAACCACAATATTTATGACCTCAGATCTTCCAGTGTTTTTAAGAGAAACCATAAATCCCACTCTCTTATGATATATTTCCTGTTATTTCCCAAACTTCCATAGCCACCCCTACACTCCCTGACCCCCAAAAAACAATACATACATGTGTGGGCCATAACTACCCAGGTGCTGCCAGCTAATTAACCCTGACCTAGAAACTAACAGAACCTCCCAGTACCTTCCACTCACAGCTTGCACCCATGATGTGTGAAATGCTGTGTGTGTGCAGATACTGTGCTACGCACTTTATAAGGATCTATAAATCCTTTCTATATCTCACTACAACCCTGAGATAGATACTGTTAGGTTTCATGTTGGGAGAAAAGGAAAAAACTTTTTGGGCACAAAGTGAACAGATATCTTGTCCAAGGTGCATGTGACCCACATACAAGAAGAGGAGGGTGGCCTGAAGACCAGCACCTCCAGAGCATGGTGACACCGCCCCTTGACAATCAGGATGAGCTGAATTCCTGGGCTGACTGGAAGTCCAGAAGAAAGAATGGTAAGGAGATGGTGCTTGGGGAGGATGCCTCAATACAAACCGACTTCAATTGACTCAGTTGTTTTAAAGGGTTCAGTTGTGGGCATTTTGAGTATTTGGATGTCCCTCTAGCATTGGAAGCTCTTGAGAGGTGTAACATCCCAGAGAGTGGGTTCACTGGCTAATTGAATCAACTGCTCTTCCAGTGCTGGCTTTAGTGCCAGGCACGGTGCCTCTCTGAAGGCCAACCCCTGGTATGGCACACAGACCATAATGAATTCAAACGTGGAAGTCATTTGAAAGACATAATTAACTCACCGCAGATGTTCTGAGGAAAAGGAAGCTAATTCCAAATGGGAAAACTGAAAAAGGACCTTCAGGAGATGGAAATTTGAACTAAACCTTGAAGGAGTAAACAGTATTCAAAAGGAAACACATTGCAACAGAAAAGCAGTTTCAAAGAAGGCTGAGATAGGGCGATTATGAGGGGGCCCTAGAGGGCCTGACACTATAGCAGGTGAAAACATACAATGAGCGTGGGAGTGGAGCACGGGCATCTACAGTGAAGCACACTAGTTTTGTATTCAGATGCTGGGGCTTTTCGAGTAAGGCACTGAAGTTTTCTGACGTAAAGTAAAGAACTACAAGCTCCAGGTTGCATTTCAGGAATATTAATTTGCAGGCAATAGGATGATTCTGGATTGAAGGAAAAGTCACTGAGAACTGGAAATCAATTAGAAAAGTTTTCCACTTGTGCAGGCAAGAGCAAGGAGAAAGAATCTGATATAGACCTTACAGACGTTTTCAGAGAGAGAGGTTCTGAGACCAAGACCACTGGAGAATATTGTGTTATGAGTAACATGTTATGTCACTGGTATGCAAAATGGAGTCCATAATCCCTGGATCCTCCCCTCCCAACACACACTTCAATTGAGATTCACTGTCTAAAGATCATCAGCTTGGGTGACATGCTGGATCGTGAAGGAAAGAACATGCAGGAAGTAGAGTTTGAGTATGATGAAATCCACAGCATCAACGAGAGTTGGGTCAGGAAGTTTAGCCAGCAGGGGCCAAATATGAATTATGGGCTCTGAAGACAAGACTCCGTGAAAGGTGAAGGGGATCATCTCTTCTGAGGCAGAAGGAAAAAAAGGAATGAACTGAGCATCTCAGAGGCTAGACAGCAAAAAGTAGTGAAGAAAGTAAACAGAAAAAGAGGAACAGGGGAGATGCCTAAGACTGGGGTTGTGGGGAGCTGGTACCTTAAAAGGAGAAACGGAAGGTCCACTGAATTGGAAACCAAAAAACAAGAGACACGAGGAGGAAGTGATGGTCGGAGACATATCCACTCTTGGGGTGAAATGTGATGAGTCAACATCAATGACTTCACAACAATAGGAAGTGAAGGAGCACAGCCGGTCCTCAAATACTGTCATTTTGTTCTAACATTGATGAGAAAAAAACCCTAGCTGATAGTGAAAAATTAAAAAAAAAAAAAAAGTTATTCGAGGACTGCTTAAAGTTTCGTTTCCAATAATCTATAGATGACACTAAGTGAGGACTTACTGTACAAGCAACTCTTATCTTGCCATAAAGTACAAATCAATTTAAAAGAGTTCATGGATAAACAAACAAAAAGCTGTTATATCAGTGTAGCTTTTCCCAAGGGCTTCTAGCAACAGGTAGAGTAACTCCTCCTCCTGTGATGCAGAGTGAATGTGCTCCATGTCACACAGCAAACAAAGTAGAGGGGCTGTATCAGACAGCAGTCAGAACCACACAAGCAAGATACTCCAGACTCAGAAAATGGCTGCTGCTAATACTTAGACTCACACATTACCTGGGTTTCTGATTACCAACTCCGAACACATTCTAGTATAAAGTATTTAAGAGAGGGGATGGGAGGGGAGTGGAGAGAAGAGGAGGGGAGAGGAGGGAATGGGTGGGACATGGGGAGGAGAGAGGAGGAAGAAGAAATGGGGAGACTGGGGAGAGGAGGGGTACAGGGAGGAGAGAAAGAAGAAGTAGGGATACCAAGTGATAGGAATGTGAGTCCAGAACCAGGGAGGAGCGATATAAGAGAAAGCAAGAATACAAAAGACAAAGTAAATATACCATTGTTTTAAAATGTGCAACTCCTCACTCAACAAGTGGACTTTCTCTACATCTGTAGTAAACATAAACCAACAAATACAGCATCCTGGGGCACAGTAATAGGATGTCTACATTTATTTTAAAATTCAGCTTAAAGATCAGATGTTTATAACATGACATCACTTAGCAGTATTCATCTTAAGCAGTTTTATCTTATGCATATTTGAATACCTTTTATAATTTTTTTTAAATATTAGCATTGTGCATTAACTTTATATCATATATGCATTTCATATTATTCTATGCTTTTTACCCTTTTAATTCAATTACTCTTCAACAGAAATGCCCTAAAACTAAAAATGCCTGAAGTACAAGTGAATGTACCTGAGACCACCTCCCTGCTCACCATCCCTTACTCTGACCTCAACTTTTACACATTTCCACAATTTCAGTTAGTCTGGAATAAGCCAATCCTAATTCCCTCATTTTCAGAAAAGAAAGCTGTGAGGAAAGAATATAAAATGTATTTTAAGTAATCATTAGTTCTTTATTATAGAGAAGCCAAGAGGTTCCTAAGGGAAACCAACACATGTCACAGACTTACCCCACTACTTAGCTAAGGGATGTTTCAATTTTCAATCAATCCACCTTCATATAGTACTGACACCTTGTAAGGTAAACGAAAGTCATCAGGTTTTTCTGCCCTCCCCTCATCGAGGGTCCCCTGTGGGCCTGCATGCATGCCTCATGGCGGCCACCTGGAGTGGGGTGTAGGCCTGTGTGAGTGGGCACACCTGAGCCTGAGACTGGGCTTATAAGCAGCAGCAGCAGCAGCAGCAGCAGCAGCAGCAGAAGAAGAAGAGCAACGGCAAAAGGAGAGGTGGCAGCAGTAGAGAACAGCATGGAGCAGAGGACCATTCAGGGTGCAGCAGTGAGACCACGAGACACAGCCAGAGAGCCCAGAAAGACTGAAGATTCACCAGGGGCTGGGAGGCCCCCCCATACCTGGCTGCCTCCCTCAAAAGACCATTAAAAGTCTAAAAAGCCACCAGAGAAGCTGCTCCCTGAGTCATCATCCTGCCCCTACATTCATTCATTCATTCATTCACTCATTCTCCCTTTGCCTTCTCTCTCTCTCTCTCTCTCTCTCTCTCTCTCTCTCTCTCTCTCTCACACACACACACACACACACACACACACACAGTTCACTAAGTTCTAAAAATTGATCACTAAGTTCCAAAGAAGTTATCTGTATATGTATATATTACCTCATTTAAGCTCACAATCTTACAGGGTAGCCATTCCTAAATTCATTCTTCAGAAGAAAAAGTTGAGATTCAGATATATTAATGACTGGACCAAAATAAAAAAGCTACTAAGTGGAGAGACTGAAAGTGACATTGGAGTCTCCAGGTACTAGTCTCGATGCCACTTCTCACAGGTCAGGTTCCCTAAGTGAGGAGCTGGATCAAGTATCCCAGCACAGGACAGAGCATCAATGTGAGGGCAAGAGTCAGATGCAAACCAGTCTCCAGACCCAATCTTTAAACCATCCCTCCACTTTAATCGACCTTGCAAATGAGGTTCTCATGCCAGGGGGGGGAAAAAAAAACACTTTATTTTAAGCAGACCTAATAGATACAAATCATTTCAAGTGACATATTAAACACTGTAATTCAAGCACAGGAACCAAAAGATACCAATCTCAGAGGAACATTAAAGGGCATATAATAATTATACTCAGCACAAATTCTCATCTACTAAATAAATGTAAGCCACAATTAGAGTGACTTTCGTCTAGAGAGATGGAACAGTAAGATTTGGTGAAGATTTTACCACAATCCTGTGTATTCTGGCTATGTGCAAGCTACGGATAGACCAACTGGAAGGTTTCAACTAGATCCCTCCTTTCCTTTGTTTTGGAACAATGAGTCAGTGCACTATAAAGACCTAGGAGGCTCTTGATATACGCACTTTCCTACAAGAGGGCATACATCTGCAGTTACACATAATGAAATCACAATAAAAATGCTATGTCTACCAACAGTGGAGAAGAGGACGCGCTAGTTCAGCCAAGGAAGATAAACACATGCAATTTGCAGCGACATGGATGGAATTAGAGGGAATCATACTCAGTGAAATAAGCCAGAAAGAAAAAGAAAAATATCAAATGGTTTCACTTATAACATGACTATAGGGAGGCCGGGTGGGAGAGAGACACTCAGCGGTGGGGGGGGGGAGGGGGTGCGGGGAGGATAAGGGCACAAAATGGAAGAGAGAAGAATACAGGGGACCATGGAGATGGATCACGGGTGAATTGGTGGTGGGCTGCCCAAGGGGAATACAAAATGTAAAAGACATAAATAACAATAATAATAAAAAAAACAAGGTAGAAAAGTCAAAGAAAGGAGAAAAGAAGTTGTTATACATAAGGGAAAAAGGATTGGAAGGCTAACATGAGTTTTGGTAATACATTTGTCAATGTCTCACAATGAAAAGTGGGAATTAGGGAATTAGCTCTTGAATACTGTCAAGAGCTCGGTCCAAGATTTAGAAAGACTAATCAATAGTATTACCTAATTTTCATTCCTTGAAGGAGGTTAGAGACACACAATCTCCTTGAGTGTGTCTATCTCTTCATGAATATATTTTGAAAAATCAGTTAGGCTATGGGGATTTCCCTCTAAAATTCTGTTATTCAGCCAGAATCCTCATTTTACAGAACACTGAAGTCAAGAAAAGTAGAATGACTTATTTAAGAGCCCAAAGAAAAGGTGATTTTGAATATACTGACTTTGTGATTAGGATTCATGTCTCAAATGAACTTATAGGCATTCCTATATCTCTTCAGAATTCCAAGACCCTGTGCAAACTTCATGCTAATACATCCCATCTGCCTTAGAAACATTAAAAAGCATTCATTACTACATGCCCCATAGGATGATAAAACACATACAGATTGAACCACTTTTTAAAAGCTAAGGAGATTAAAGAGGAAAAAAGGGGCAGAAAGATTGTTTTAAAAGATAAAATTCTAAAAAAGAAAAAAGCAAAACCAAAGGCAATGTGTGACCATTGATTAGATTCTGCATCAAAAATATTATAATTAGGAAACTGGAAAATTTTAATACAGACTGAATATTTTAAAATATGATTGTTTCAACATTAATCGCTTGACTGGTTAATAGTATAGTGACTAGGTGGGAGACTATCCGTGTTTATTGGAAGTAAATGCTGAAAGAGTTAGGGGTGAGGCATTTGTCATAGAGACTATAATTTTAAATAAGTTCCCCTAAGAAAGATTGGAGGGAAGGGAAATTATGTGTGAAAAATGTTAATGATTTGCAAATTTAGATGACTCTAGTTAAACTATTATTTCAACTTGTCTATAGGTTTAACAATTTATAAAATAAAAATACTATTAGAAGGAAAGAAATCACCCCTCGTAGAAAATGCAATTTTTTTTTTTTTTTTGAGATTGTGGTGGTAGAGAAACACAAACAAGTATCTCAGGATGTTGTCCTATCGTCAAATAAACTTAGGGCTCATAATCACTAATTTTATTAAAAGAGCTTCTCTGCATTTAATAGGATCTTCTAATGAAGCAGCAAGATAATTGTTGTTACAAAGTCTACTGTGGCTTTTTTGAAATCTGAGACTTGCTATAAAAATCAGCAGGGGAAAACTATACTGGTTTACCTTTCGATGATTTGAACAGCAATAAAGTTATGGGTTGGTATTTAGCTGCTTTTTTGATCAAAGCATTACACTTTTTCGTGACTAAACGTGTACTACTTCCCTTTCTGAATGAGAAGTAAGACCAGCTCTAACAAGTCCCAACTTGAGATGTCATAATATACTTTCAGACTATGCAGAAAGGCTACCTCATGTTAACTTTTTCATTACTAGACTTGAATTGCAACACTGGCAAAGGAAGTTTTTAAATATAACAATCTGACTTACGTTCTTAAAGAAAAGTCTATTCCAATCTTAACCCACCCTCAGGAGGAGAAAAAGGAGGCCACCAACTAAAGGGTCACCAGCTGCTTCCCACCTCCTTAAGCCACCTCCTTAAGGAAAGATTTATCAAAACAAAACAAATAAAAACCATCCAAAGCTGAGGTGCTTCACTTTATGGAAAAACTCAAGGTCTTTCTTCAAACATGGAAAGGTCTATAAAAATCCCTTCACACATTAGAATTTTTTTAAAAAAAGGCTCTCAGAACTCAGTAATAAAAGCCTGAATTATTAAATCATGTTCTCTTCAATTTCAAAATAGGAAAGCATATAAAAAACATCTTCAGCAGCTCTATACAAACAAAACACATTTTCTCTAAAGTTAAAATAAATCAACATTAAGTTAGTTGATCCAATTACAGTGAAGTCAACCCAGGTAATAAATATATTAAAATTTAAGGTAAACAATAAAATTCCCTTTTTTCTTTTAATAGATGTCTGTGAATTATTTTTCCAAATAAACTCCTTAATATGACTTCATACACACCATTGGAAGTTTGGGATGTTAATTCTCAATACTAGAAGAGAAAGTATTTGCTCCACACACTTTTATATTTCTCCCCTTTGAACTGGCTCTTTTAAGACTTGGCAGGTGGTTACTCTGGCAGTTAGATTACACATTATGAGCAGTACATCATTTATTACTTATGGATCACAGTGACAACTGACAAAAAAATTCAACCCAAGGACAGTCCCTCAAACTAATCTGCATGACATAATCCCCTAAAATGCACTCCTGGTGTCAAATACTAAAACCCATGGCAATGAAATACAAAATAGCGCAAGCAGAGTCAACCTAAATGAAGGCTTGTTTTAAATCTGACAAATTCTTCTAAGATGGGGCCTTTATAAACTTATTTTTATTCAAACTTTGCCTAAAGCTCACTATCCATTCATAATATATTTAAACCATTCCAAAGAGAATGGGGATGGAAAACCACTAAAGTTAGAGTTGTCTGTTTTTGTTTGCTTAAAGAAAGGCAATAAAAGAAAACTAATTTTGATATTAAATCATCAATATTTAAATAAAAACACACTTGCTTTTCTGTACAAAAAGAAAACCACACAGTATATACATAGCATTTCATTAAGTCACAAACCTATTACTGATTTGCTATCTTCAAAAAAAAATGAAAATAGTAATCAAAGATTGAACCTTACCTTCAACCATGATAGTTAACAGCTTTTGAATCAATTTGGTTAAATTTTATTTTTTGTTTGAAAATTGCTTTTAAGAAATTATTAGAATCATTTGAAATTTTTATCTGAAAGTTCTATACTTACAAATTAAAAGTGATTTGATAACATTAATTTATCACTGTGGGAAGCTTAAAAAACAACATAATATTATGAACTTGTGTAAAGGATGAAATTCAAGGTAAACTCACATCTTAAATATTTTTTTTTTAAAGATTTATTTATACAAGCTGGGGTACAGGCCAGAGGTGTGGGGCAGCGAGAGGGTTCACCAGAGACAGAGTGGGGAGCGGAACAGGCAGATCAGAAATACACTGCTGAGGGGAGCAGCAGGCAAGGCAGGAGAGGTCTGCCGCACCATGTGGGATTCCCCTGGGCTGTGCGTTGAACCCGCATCGCGTGCTGCCGACAGCTCCACAGCGCAGTGCTCAACCGCTGCGCCACCACGGAGGCCCCTAAATAGTTTTATTTAAAATATTTTGAATATTTGTATTTGTATATATGTGAAAAAGGCCCAATAAACCTGTAGACCTATAACCCCATGAGACTCTAAAACTACACATTTCCAAAGTTATCAATCACAAGTATAAATAAACACATTTTAATTTTAGTCTCTCATTAATCTGTAGAAAAATATCTTTGAAGGATTTGTCTTTTCAAAAATATATTCTGGTTTCTTTGAGTTCAAATGTAATTAGCAATTCATATTTTCTAATCAGCAGTAGGAACTCAAAACAAACAAACAAACAAAACACCTAAAGATTGATTCAGTAGGCCCCAACCTGAGGCTTCATCCCTTCTTCCTTAAGCATGTTCTGGCATCTGAGTTCCATCCCTCTGTTCTCTTCAGGTGAGTCACCATCTGACCCTGGCAGGTTCAGGAAATGCTCTTCCCTAGTCTACAAATCTCACCTACTCTAAGATGTGAGTCATTTACATTAGCAAGAGAGCAAGTTGCTCCAGTTGTTCCGGAGTAGGAAAATTTGAAAGGGTTCCCCAAAGGACAGCCTCAAGGAGGGCAGGGGAGCACCTACCTTCTCTGGCAGGGGAGAAAAATGCTTATTTTTCATGCTTTACCAGACAAGATTAGTTTCAAGGCTCACTCTCAGTTATAAGTCTGTTTCAACTCAAAGACATCGCATCAGGTGGATGGACAACCAGCTACTGCAATGAAAGGTAAATATTTTTTTTTTTGCATTTTCTTCCAAGTGGTGGTTGATAGGACACAGCTCTGACTGAAACAGTACTTCTACTTCCGCTTGAACCAGAGATCTGAGGGAAAAGGTAGAAATTTGAATGCTAAGTGTGTGAGATGTGTACGTCCTCTTGGAAGGAAGCACTTTCTGACACAGGAGACGCATGCATCCCTTTTGTGGAACTTCACTGTTCCCAACTTGGGAAGGAAGGAAGTAAACTGTGCATCATACCTTAGAGAGTGGAAACAGTGCTTGGGGAAGGATATGTATTAGGAAAGTTTTTTTATCATATGTACTTTACTAGATAAGTAAAATCCAAAGCTCCTCCTAATTATTTCCCAAGATACAAAACTTAAATTTATCTCATTAACTTTCACTCATATATTTTTTTAAGAGACCAAAAGAAAAAGATGATTTTCTGTCCTAATTGCCTTATTTTGATAAAAGAATTTTAGTCTTTTCACTGTACCACAAATAACAAGGCAATTCTCACTCTGATTCTTTGAGAGATCATGTTAAAACATGTCAAGAAAGGCACATAGAAAACTGCCTAGCTACTGACAAAGAGATTAGTAACAGCTTAGTTCTGTTTCATATTCAAACTGTTAAAGAGAAATTTTTGCTTCATTGAAGAAAGCAAGAGGCATGGAGATTGGAATTCTTTTAAGTTCTAATTAGGACTTTAACAAGTAGGTAAGCCTGAGATAGAGTGACTTTCTGAACTATTAGATTAAGATTTATCTACATAGATCTGACTATTATTTTTAAGTCAAATCTGCTGTCAAGTTAGGTATGTTACTATTTTAATGACTTTTTTTTTCATAATTCTATTTAAGACTTCAACTCACTAGCAAAAATTTAAAAAGTTTGGTTCCATGTTACTAAATGTATTCCGTGTCACAGAGCCAGATACTGCTACTTCATTTCATTATTATTTCTGCCAGTTGGAGGTTTAAATAGTCTTTCCTTCTTGGAGTTAGGGATCAAAGAGATTTTAGTCCTTCAGCAACATTCTATCCTAAAACTAGTGTTTCCAATATCAATTTGAAAATTGTTTCAGTTGTATGTGGATTAAGGAGAAGAAACTAGAAGAGCAATTAGATTGCTGAACCATATTTATGACTAGAGTCTAGGAAAAAAAAATCCCTCAGTCAGAAAATCGTGACTATTTCACAAAAAAATTGAGAGGGAAATTTCTTAGTCAAAGATACTATGCTGAGAGGGTTTACTGTATTCAGAGCTATAGGCTAGAGAAATGATGTTTTTATTTAGGTTAGTGGTTTTCAGGTCTTCAGAGACTTCTTGCTCCTCTTCTTTGATATCTTATGGTTTTTCTTCCTTTAAGAACAAAAATGTTGAGAAAATGCCACAGAAATTTTAAACAGATGAACAAGAATGGCGCAGTGTTCTTTGTATGCTTCTAACCTGAGAAATATTAGGAAAACCCAGAAAACTCCCTCAAAGCTCACTAAAGGAACTGGGGATGAAGGTAGGAGAGAAGTGAGGTGACATATTGTTAAAATCGGCTGGGAGCATACCACAGATCTGCGCACACAAGGTAGAGTGTATGCTTTAGGGCAGAAAGTCAGGACTCAGCTCTCTGGGAGCTGACTGTCCAAAGGTCACCGCCATGACTTGGACAAGCATCTTACATCCCCAGGAGCTCCCTTCCCTCCCTCACAGTAAATGAAGGAATTAGGTTAAATGTTTATTAGAGAGCCCCTGCCTCCCATGATCCAGGTGATATGTTGAGGAGGTCAGGATGAATCAAGAGTACAAGGCTTAGGCCAGAACAAAGGGGTGCTGGAGGGCACACTGGATGGAGACCACCACCAAGAGAAGCATCAGTGCTCCACCACCCATTTCTGTCATGACCTTAGTCAAATCTAGACCTCTCTAGCTCTCAGGTTCTCTCTGTAAGATGGAGATGAATACAGTTTGTTCCCACTTCCTTAGGTGGAAAGTTTACATTCACAGCAATACAAGGACCAACTGCAATTCTCTGCACTTAAGACCATTTGAAGCAGAGGGAAGAACAGAGGTAGCTCTTAAAAAACTAGATGAGATGAGTCACATGAAAAACACCAAGTGAACAAGAAATGAGACTCAAACCTCCTTCAGTGCCATAGTAAAAGTCAGGCTCTATCCTATCTCCTAACTCTCCACTTCCTTTATACGGCAAATACGGGCAGAACAGATTTCTCAATCTTACACCAAACTAGCATACTTTCCTTTTATTAACGTTGCTATTAACCAAATATGGAAACACATTAAAATACATTTGAAGAAGGCCTCCCTGATGGTACAGGGGTTAAAGTCTCTGCTATCAAGCTATCCCTAGCCACTGATGCATGATTTCTATGCCTAGCCAGGAAGCTAACCCACATGGCACAGCAGACCTCTCCTGTCTCACCTGCTGCTCTCCTCAGCAGTATATTTCAGGAGATCTGCCTGTTTGGCTCCCCACTCTGTGTCTGGTGAATCCTCTCACCCCCACTCCCTGCACCTCTGGCCTAGTCCCCAGTTCATGTATGCATAAATAAATAAAATAAATCTTTAAAAAATACATTTGAAGAGCACTGATTTTCACTTGGTGTTAGACTTCAAATTAAGTCATTCATATCAGTGATTCCATAATTTTTATGTTAAGGCAATTTCTAATAATTCCTGTCATTTGGGAAGTCAAAGGAAACACCAAAATGAGTTATTCTAATGTAGTAGATAGAATTCATATGGTATAAGAGCCTTAACAATAAAAGTCAAAATCTACAGTGGTAGCATAATATACGCCCAAGAACTCATATTTTAACATATCTATTAATTTTTAAAAAATCTCACACAACCTTAAGGTAATTTACTGTTACCCCTATTTTGCAGATGAGCAAACTGAGGCTTAAGTTTTCCATGAGTAAGTAGAACAGTTCTGACCTTAAGCCATGTCAACCATGCTCCACAGTCACTACTTTTCAAGGTTCTGAGTAAACTCACTACTTCCTATTAGTCACTAACATTTTATGAGTAGCTTAATAGGTAAAATTATGTAGATATGTGATTTATTCACAATACTTGACTTCAGAAGCTAAATGGCTCTGTTGGGTGCATCATGCCTTCATCATGCCCTGCATGATGACTGGAGGTATTTACTGCCTATTTTTCCCATAGAAAACATGAGATTAAAATCAGCACATGAATCCCCTATTTGATTAGAAGTAGTTAAAAGCACAGCACTCAAACAAAGCTGTGTTCAAATCCAGGCTCTGGCCCTCACCGGATGTGTTTACCTGAGGGAACTCCAGCACTTGAACAACAAAGCAGAGCTTTTCTGTTGAAGACACCTCTCTAAGTCTCAGCATCTTCATTTGAAAAACGGGGGTACTAATTCTTACTATCACTTGGGTAGCATCCAAACACTGAAGTCTTAATCTATGCCAAGCTTTAAAAAAACATTTATAAGAACACATAAAGTAATACTGTGGTGATATCCCATTCAAACTCTTAATCAGTTCTATGAGGAATGTTTTACAGAAGAGGAAATGGAAGCATAGAGGGTTCAGGGAACCTGCACAAGTGGCAGATCTGCACTCCGATGTTCTTTTGATGAATTAAAACATATCTAAGTAATTTAGAGTAGTCATAGGCACATGATAATATTGACCAGCATTTGCAGACACCTTACTCTTACTAATATTGGTGTTGCTGTATTGTCTAACATATTAAAACACAGACTTTTCAGCTTTTAGTAGAGAGATTTGTCTACAGTCTGAAACAGGATTTCAGGTTAGAGATATTTCTGGCTTATAGCCACTGAGCAACTCTCCAGAGGACAAGGAGTAGAGTGAAACTACTTGAAAAACTCTGTTCTTCAAGTCCATGAAATTGGAAAGTACTTCTTGTTAGATTCTAAATTGCTTCTAAACATGAAGTCAGTATAGGTTTCTTAAACTAAAGAAGTTCATGATCTAGTTGAAAAAAAAACTAGATCTAGAAAAATAAATAAGGTGTTGGTGCACATTAGAATACTGAACTGTGGGACTCTCAGGCTTGAAGTTGCCAAGAGATAGCCAAGATATCTGGAGATACATGCATGGACACCAGTTACCTCTAGAATGCAGGGATTTTACAGCCTGCCACACTCCTTTTGGGGTGGATGACTTACCAGTTCAAACTTGTCTGCCTCATACTCGCCGGACTTGAAGGTTATAAATGAAACAGAAAAAACCAGTGGGTTCTTCAAAACAATTTAGATGAACTGGCTAATGAGTGGACTATGATGGCAAGCTGAGGGTGCCTTGCTGGTGGATATGGTGTGGGCCATACATCTGAAAAGGAGCGATCCTATACCTCTGAGTCATATGCAGACTGTTAAGTCAATGGTACCTCAATTAAAAAAATTAAAAAATAAACTTACTCTATAAGTAAAAAAATATAAAATCAATTAATTGCTTGTTGGATACATTTATAAGTAGATAGTCCTTTATATCATAACCGAAAATAGTGGGCTTCTTAGGGCTTACAATAACACACAATCCTTAAATAATCAAAGCTGTAATAATTTTTGATTGTTTCAATCAAGCATTTTAAAGACCTGAAAATGAAAACTCTGAACTAAAGATTTATTTTACACTGTGTCAAAACTGTCTAAGCAGTGTACACATTGTAAGTAACAAAATGAATGAATAAAAATAAGAGGACCTCAAAGGGTAACTACTGTATCAACATATTAGCATTTTCTGATTGCTGTTGAATAATGCTAATACATTCATTCCAATCTGATGATATTAACAATTTATATAAAAATGAAAAAAATATGCATGCAGAGCCTAAAGCCACCAGTACAATACCGTAAGCATTATCTCTCTATTTTCATCGTAAGACCCAGAAATATTATCTGGTATGCATCTGATCCTTTACAAAGTCACACTGGGTTTCATCATGGACACTACAACCAGATTGCAAACTGTGTGAATTTAAAAGTTAGAAAGACAATAAACATGGGCTAATGCAGAAATTACTTCGAGTGCTCAAAGGTGGAGTCACCTGACACATAAGTGCTATAGTACACCAGCACTTGTTTTGATGGCCTCCCCATTCCTCCATCCTGGAGGGTGCTCCCAGAAACTGAGCTGTCCTGCAACTAGAGTAACAAAGTCCAATGCCTCTGTCCTTAACTTTCTTCCTCACCTGAGCCCCATTAGGAGACGGTGCATTATCCATGCAGTCTCCCTGTCCTTTTTGATGAATGACAACTCAATTTCACACCAGATAAGCACTGCATCCAATATACGTACATGGTTTTCATGTAGACACTAGTCACTCCTCACTCACCAAAGTAAAGGTTTGAGGCAGTTTACAGGGAAACAAGAAGGCATAATGGTTCAGTAATGATAAATTAGTAGCAGGCCTAAAAGAACACTATTCACAATATGAAGATTAGAAAGAATTTTCTCTCATAAATCCTCATGTAGGAAACTGAAGTTACATTGAACACCTGGAGAGCAGGCACTGTGAAAAAGGTTAAAAAACTAGAGTTATCAAGCCAAGGTTCAATGCAGGTTTAGCCATTCTATGGGAGAGAAGCAGGCAAAACAATGGGGCCCAGGAACATGGCTCACTTTAAATGTTTGCCTCCAACTATTGTTCTTCTAGGAAACCTCTCTGCTCACTTCTCACTCTTCCCCAATAGGAAATTATCAAAAGTTCCCAAGTGCTAGACATACTAGGTTGAACCATATGCGAATGCTACTTTGACCAATAAAATACATTTCCTTATGTTTAATCTAAAATATCAGCGCCAAGGAAAAAGAAATTTAAAGTACTTTTGAAAGAATATTTATCCCAAACTAAATACATTAAGTCTAAGATCCTATAGATTGTCTCAAAGCTTGTCTTAAAAGCTCATTAATTTCAGGTAAAAAGGGAAAATACCAAGTTGGGGAATCAAAAATGAAGCGAGGTTTAGAACAGACATCAGGTAACAAGGATCAGGTTACTCTAGGTATTAGCAGAAACCCAAAGGCAAGAGAGACCTGGGGCAGCCCCTCCAGGAAATTAGATGTTGCAAATATTAACTCACAAATTTTACTTCATCTGTGTAATATTTTGACAACACTAAACCAGAATTTAAAATCCATGCAATTTTATGGGAGAATTCATTTATCTTGGTAAATTAGATGGTCTAGTGGCAGTGAACAACCCAGAGCCTGGGAGGGGGACAACATTCCCCAGCTCCTGCAGTCTCCAACCCCTTAGTGACTTCCCCTGACACCAGAGCTAATGATCTCCCACTTAAACTGAGGCCAATATATTAGCATGGGGATGCTGTTAATGGTCACTCCTTATACCTGGCTCAGTTTTCTCAATGGCAACTTCTCAAGTTATATTCACATTGGATACATCTGCTTTAGCATCCCTCATTTCACAGTTAGCAACTTGGAAACATCGGAGGACCAGTGTTTTACCGGCTGTCCTCCCAGTCTTTGACCTATTCTCTAAGCTCTTCCAAGGTTGTACTCTTTCACTTCTGAGAGGGAAAGAGAATATTCATGGGGGGGTGGAGGCGACTTGTAGATGCCTACTAAGATCAGATTCGTTCTGAGAGCCTAAAATTAAGTCAAAAGTTTTTCTGAACTCTGATTCTGGCCTTCAAGTACTCTGCTGGATCCTGGAGAGGGAAAGATGCAAGGTCTTCTCAGGCTAAACAAGGAAAATGGCAATACAGCCCCCAGGCAGTCTTGAGGGACCGAGGAGCACTGAAACAGTACAGGGAAAACCTGGATAGCTTGAAAAGAGGAGGCAGATGAGTTTGACTTGAAAACCATACGAGGAGTTTGCCTGGTAGGTAAGGGAGAGGTGAGATTTCCAAGACAGGTAACTAGTAAAGGCCTAGTGTGAGAGTTAGGAGCTGCAAAATGGGTAGGTAGATAAGGTCAGGTCATCAGAGCATTTGAGGTGGGGCTTCAGGTGTCCTTTCAAGACAGGAAGCCAGTGAGGACTTGATGGTAGAAAGAACTTTACATGAGAAATGTAGCCAGCAGGAGAAAAACACAAGTGGGAAATATTACGATAAAGCTTATAGGTCACTATTTCTCCCAGTTGGGCTACTAATACATTCCTTATACATCAACCAGAAAGAATTATTTTGACTCAACTATGCCCAATTAATTTGAGAAGAATTGTCCTAAAAATATTTAATTCCAAGTGAAGGAATTACTTTAATGAAAATGTTACATTATGTATGAATGTGTATACACACACACATATTACATGAAGTTAATTATGTGAGGTGCCATATCTTTTTCCTACATATGTATTGGGATGGGGTATTTATTTCTTATTTTTTGAAAGAAAAAAATGGATAACAGAGGTGTATATTAAAACTGTGCAGTATCTACCACTGTTGAAAACCTTACTAGAGAATTTTTAAACTATCAAAGAAGGGATTAAAGTGAAGGAAGGCTTGTCTCTTAGGCACCAGTCTAATTCCACTAAAATAAGCAGCATTAAGGTTTGGTCAAGCTGGGAAATGAATTGGGAAAGGCCTTGAGAAACCTACCGCCTCATCCACACCCAGAAAGCCATAATGATGGCCCTATCAGAATGGTGAAGGTGACATCCTCCAACCATCACCATGAAGAATAATTATAACTTAACTATAATGTTTAACCCAAGGCATGACCTCGCAAAACAAGGAAGAGCATCTCCCTAAGGTTGCAAAAAGTGTTCCTTCTTGCTTAGTAGGCTGGTAAATGGTAATCAACTGAAGCATTTGCCTGAGCTTTGGAACTTTAAGAATTTTTTTCAGGAACTATAAATTAATTGAAATACATTTGCCTTAGAACATATTCATCTAAAACTACTACTCAGGCTATTGAGAGATAGCTCTTAACCTCTCTGACCAGTCTCTTCAATGGCAACGATTTCGAATTTATGTATATGTAAAATAAGATTTTGCCTAAAAAGAAAACAATACATATTTTGATTCAATAAATTGCAAAATTTGACTATTTTAGTAAAGAGAATTTTTATTAAACAAAGAAAAAAATAATATTTGCCATAAATTGTGCCTCTATATTATTGTAATGTTTACAATATAAGGGTGACCTTGTATATATTATCTCACCAGATGCTCATAGCACCTTTGGGAGTTAGAGCACGTGTTATTTTCCCCATTTCAGAGAGAAGTAACTCAGGTGCTAAGAATTAAAAGCCTTTTCCAAGGGCCACAAGTCAAGAACTTCACACCTGTCTACCAAATCAAGGCCAAGGCCAAGCAAAGTAGCATAGAGGCAGCCTACCCTGGGGGCACAGAGCCTAGAGCCCACTTCCTGATTTTGCTTCTCATTATCTGTGTGATGTGGAACAAGTTGTTGAAACTAGCTGAGGTTCCCCACCTGCATAAAACAATGATGAGGTTTGGAGTTAAATTTATAAAGAAGCATTAGACACAAACTGTCTTCTGGGAGTTTACAATCAAATTTAAACCATCCCCCTTCCAGAATGAATGAATGAATGAATTTTTATCACAAACAAGTGGTCAGTGGTCACCTGAAAAAAAGAATGTGTCAAATCTAAATGTGAGTCAAAATATCTTGATTGTAAGCTACAAACCCAAAGCATAACTTTCAAGAGAATTTTAGGGCAAGTATACCTGAAAACCTAAATAAAGACATGTGCACTTTGCACACCTTTGGGATACTGACTCCAAGCATGCATTAATGAAGTGTCCTATGAATACAGTGACCTAATTCTATTACAAAAGGAAGTAAACTACCAGAGAGGTAACTTGTTTATTTCCCAAGGCCTTCAGCACAGCATTGTTAGAAAATGTACGCGCGCACGCTCTCTCGCGCGCGCTCTCTCTCTCTCTCTCTCTCTCTCTCTCTCTCTGTTTAAACAGGGATTCTTAAATTTTATAGGTGATTCTAAAAAGCAAGAGGGGCTGTACCTTTCAACAGAAACACTGCATCAGAAGGTTTTCTGTGAATATTACATCTTTATCACTGAAACATAATCACTATACTATATTCCTTTATGATTTATGGACTTAATATGGCCTTTCATAAAAAGTAACAAAAAAGCTTCAGAGCTAAAATATTTTTAATTTGGATGTGAGCCTCTAAAAAAAAAAAATGGAAAGCGAAGGACAAATAAGAGAGGTAATTATACTACCACTACAACATTTGAGAACCACTACCTCCAAAAAACCAATTCAAAAAATCATGTACAGCTGAGCCACAGAGCAAGTATTTCGCTGGCATTTACTTTTTGCATGTCGAGCAGAAGGACAATAATGAGAACTGTGAAGCTGGAAGAGTGAAGGCCAGGCAGGGCACACTTACTGGCTCTTTCTGCTGAGGCAGGTGCTTCCCCAGCTTGGCGTGACTGACCTTCCTCCCCTGCTTGAGTTCTAACCCAGTGCAGTGTGAGAGGAGCAACGCTGTGCCCCCAAGTATTATTAGCCCATTAGCTCCAGTACTACCCCAAGTCTGCCTATCACCCCTTCAGGGAAAGGGCAGAGATCTGGACATTCAATTTAACCATGTTCCAGTGCCTATTCTACCACTTAACTACTTTTCCTACATTGAGATCCAGAATCTCCATTTTCCCAAGCATGAAAACCAGTAAAAAACTACAAATGGCAGCTTTTTCTCTTAAAAGTACTAGCAGCCAGGTGAGCCAGAGAAAAGTTCACTTGTGACAATTAATTCTCAGGCATAAACTAAACACCATGATCTGCTGACACTACTTTTTCTGAGTTACTAAGAAGTAGCAGGGAAATCATTTGCAAAAAAATGCTAAGTGAAATGTTAAAGCAAGGAAAAAAATCAGGAATTGGTGGAAAAAGGAAGAGCAAGAAAGGTATATCTGTAATCAAAGTGGGACATTTAGTGATGTGTACAAGTCAAATATAGTAGATTAAATGATTAATGGACCAAGGTTTTTGAAGTCGTGTCTGTAGGTTAGGCAGGTAATGCTGTGGGGCAGAGAGGCCTTGAAACAAGACAAAGATGCTGGGTGTTGCTGAACCGAGAGCACGCTCCCTGGCAGAAGAAGAGAGCAACACTGCAGACTGTTCATGCTCAGGGTTGAAAAATCTCATTTTGCAAGATAGGCTCCAAACGTGGATTGTTATGTAATGTTTTTAACACTTCTTGGGCCAAACCAAACTAGATCTCCACTATAGCGAACCAACAATTTCTACAGGAACGTAAAAGGGAAACAAACCCTCCTCTATTCTAATTGCCTGCCCCCCAACTCCTCCACCTCTACCTGTCCTCCACAATTAACCCCAGAATCATCCTGCATTCTTACTCCAGGACAAAGTAACAGGAAGGACTGCAACTTCAGTTTCGATCAGGTCTGCTATGAATCCAGACTCTACCCAATACTCCTCCTGTGAGTCAGGACAGGTTAATTAACACATCTGAACCTCAGGTCTTTCCACCTGAGGGAGAAAAGGGAAATACAGCACCTAAGTCACAGCTGCTCTGAGGACTGCCATGAGAAATTCAGTTCCAGGTCTAAGACAAAAGAGACACTAGAACGTGTTTATCCTTTTCCACCATCCTATTTAAAAATCCAGCTTACAACCAATAGCAGAAACACACAGTTAATGAAATAGTCAAGGGTGATATCAATAAAGGGGATACTGAGAAAAAAAAATATAGCGAAGATCTCTAAGCATCGATACCATCTAACCTCAGGAATGGCTGTGAAATCCAGCCTACCACAGACATCACATTCTTGAGTGGTTTCATCAGTTCTCAGCTGGGGGAGCAGTAGGTGGTAGGACAGGATTCCACCCATGAACAAGGTCCTGGAGCTGAGCCACCACTGCTGCTGAAGCAATCTTTATTGCAACACCCTGCAGGCGCTGGGACATGCCGGCCAAACACAGCTCCTCTGTGGTAAACTACTGCTCTGGGTGCCCTGAAACTCAGATACAGATGGTAAAGAAGTACTGCAGGCAGATGAGGCTCAGAGACACCTTAAAGGAAGGATAAGCTCTTTGAGCAAAAAGATCAAATGTCAGCTGAGGCCACAAACCACATAGTAGTTTCAGCATAAACAAGGTGGCAAGAACCCATTGTGCTCTGTGCACAACCTATCAATCACCATAAATTCTACTGTGCACCTATCACGTGCCACTGAAACTGACAAATTCTGTCTCCACCCTGTGCAACTGTACCAGACGCTTCATAAATATTCTCACTTAAACCTCAGCATTAGGCGGTCATCTCCTAATGCCCATATCATCATACTCCTTGCATATATAGGGACATGGAAACAGAAAGCTGGAAGCCAACAGTGTTCCACCACACGGCGACCATACATGGTTGGGGGTAAGGGAAGGTATTTTCAAGCCAAGATAGAACATTATTATTTAAAACATAAGGTCTTTAATGAGGAGCTAAACAAAATACTCCCTCAGCCCTAAATCTGTCTCTACTCCATCCTCTCTCTCCTTCCACCACAGGCAGATTTTCTTTTTTTTTTTTAAAGAGTTCACTGAAATTACTCCCCTACTTCCTCACCTCATGAGCATTACTCAGCCCTCTGTTATCAGGTCTCTGCATCTGCCCCTCACTCTGCTCACCCCCATATACAGCACATCACACGCAGCCCTGGCAAGACAGTGACAGTGCACTCTGCTGTCCTGGGTCACTTGACTTCCCAGCCAATTAAAATTCCTCATTTCTTAAGCACTCTTCTCAGTTCACATGGTGATCAATTCTCCCAACTAGCTGTCCACTCCTTCATGAGCTTCTCTTTTCCTAGGACTGCTCCTTAGAACTTCTAACCTAGTTCTCTCTTCTCACTCTTCAGGGCAGGTTCACCACAGGCCATCTCACTCTTTCTGTCACGATCTGCTGTTGACCTTAATTTTGCTACTAGTCAGAAGCACACTCCTGGGCTCCAGACCCATGTATCTTCAATACTGAGCAGACATATCAGTGTGGGTAATATGTAAGCATCCTGAAATCAACAAATTCTAAATTGAACTCCATGGTCCCTTTACATGCTCTTCCTCTCATGAGCCCCACATCAGCGAAACGAAGCAATACTTGCTGCCAAACAGCTGGGTAGCCACTAATATTTCTCCTACTTTGTCACCAACACCAGGCAGCCATTAATTCCCCAATAAGCCTCAAATTTGTCACATGCCTCCATCCTGCAATGCTATCATTATTTCCCAGTCAGATTACTGAACTTTATCTTTGGTTACATTCAGCATTTCCACACACTCTTTTCCCATGAGACCTTCAGCAAACCTGCCACAAACCAGATTTCACAGGTGCCCTGGAACTCCTCTGGTTGCTGTTTGCCCTCATCAGGGTACACCTCAGTGCTTCCACAGCCTCTCACTCTGCACTTAGTGGTGTATTTACTTCTGGACCCTCAACTAGCTTCTACACTCCTGGAGGGCAGAAACTGACCTTCCTCATCTTTATAATCTCAGAATCTGGAATATGATACAATTCTCAGTGGATGGCCAGATGGAAGAGGTCAGATAGCGGTTAGGTAGGAAGGACAGGAGAATCCCAAGGTAGGGACAAGGGCAGGAGAAGAAAGGTGGTCCATCAAAAGCAGTAATGAAGAAAAGCAGGGTGTTGACCACAAGGTGTGTCCCTCAGAGGCAACAGTATGGTTAACATAGAACAATAAGATGAAAATGATCTTGAGTTTTATTTAGTCAAGAATTAATGGAAGTATACATGCAAAAACTAGCCTTTAGAAGGCATTTACTTTATAAGTATATATTCTAATTTTACCTCATAACAATGCTATAGAGTCATTATTACTGTCCCCGTAATTAAAAAAATTAATTATGGTGCAAGCAAATTTCCCCCAAGTTTACTGCCAACTTTTAATTATCAGAACCCAACTCCTTTTACTTCTGCACTCCATGATCTTCAGCACAACAAAAATAGCTTCTTATTTTTAAGTAGCAATTATAATCTCCTATGATAAAATAAAATCAGGGTTAGAGAACTTATAAAAAGACTAACTACTTGGGTTATTCAGAAAGAATATAGTCACAAGAAGCAGGAGAGATATGAGAGAAATGAAGCAAGAAGCACAAAGACCAGAAGAAGAGGTCCATACACAAGACTAGCAAAGCCTCAATCTGGAGGATGACTATGGAGAAGCCAGATACGGAGAGAAGTACAGGAAAGGTATTGGAACAAAAGAGATAGAAAGACCAGGTAAATGATGGATGAGATGAAAGGCAACAAAAACACTACCCAACAGAGTACTGTGGTTCTAAACTCTTTTAACTAAGAGACAATGAAAATATTTACAAAGAGCGATAAAGCAAAAAGTGGTTTCTGTTGCAGGAAAAAAAGTTACAGTTTGGAGATGAGTTTGAGGAGCACAGACATAGCATACTTCAATGTAGACTATGAACTGACATTTAGGGAAAGGCTGAGAGAGACTATGAAATAGAGGAGATGGTTCACCTTAGAATGAAAAAAAGGAAAGAATGAGGAACTGTGAGCTAAGTTTGGATAGCACTTCATTTAGAGAAGATAATAAAAAAGATGGAGGAGGCAAAAGGACACTCTCAGAAGGCCAGCGGAGAACAAAACATCTCATTTCCCAATGCTGGTCACCAAATTTAATTCCAGAAAATTAAAATATCATGTCTGAAATAATTAAAACCCAATTCTTCCATTAATTTCAATAGCAATTAAGAGAATGGGAACATGCCACCCCCCAAAATACAAAATCACCCATATTCAGGATCTCTAAATTTGAGGGGCAATTCTAAATGAAGAGACTCATAAATGAATCATACAGATCTCTAAGCAATGTTCCTCACATACTTAAGAAGTAGATGTGCTGCATATACTTTTCCTTGCACTGTCTTCTTCCACAGAGGACAGGGGATTTACTTGTTAAAAGACTTTTTCATTGGTCTTGTCATCCGTTATTGCAGTGAGTTGCTAGCCTGTTTCTACTCCTTTTCTTTCCTTTGTACTCTTTCCTTTTTAACATTATTGAAATAAACATATCATAATTTTCATTTAAGTGTATAGTTAAATCATTTTTAGTAAATATGTAGAGATGTGCAACATAATACAGTTTTATCACCCCTCGTACCCTTTCAGTTAATTTCCATACCCACCACAGATTGGATAAACTTTAATCTACTTCCCTCTGCAACATCCTAAGAAGAAAGCAACCCAGTTTAAAAATGGTCTAAAGATATGTATAGACATTTCACCAAGAATACAGGAAAAGATGCTCAACATCATTAACGTTAGGGAAATTTATATTAAAGCTGCAATGACAACTATCAGAGTTCCACAGAGGACCATTTGCCTTTCCTGGATGTGGTATGTGGTCTTTGTATCTTGTTTCGTTCCCTAGCAAAATGTTTTGAGGTTCATCCATATTGTATTCTGTTATTTTTTTATTGCTCAGTAGTTTTTCATTGCATGATTATACTATATTCTGATTATTATACATCTATAAATTGACAACTGGGGAGATTTGACTTTTAGATATTATGAATAATGTTACGGTAAACATTCGCATACAAGTCTTTACATAAGTCTATGTTTTCACTTCTCAATTTGAAATTGTTGGGTAATATGATAAATTTAGCTTAAACTTTTTAAGAAACTTTTCAAAGTAGTTTGCATTTTAAATTCCCACCAGCAACATATGAGGGCTCCCATGTCTCCATATCCTCATTAAGACTCGCTATTTCTCTTATTTATGACCACTCTGATAGTTGCCATTGTGGTTTTAATATGAATTTCCCCAATGATTAATGATGTTGAGCATCTTTTCCTGTGTTCTTGGTGAAATGTCTACACACATCTTTAGATCATCATTAAACTGAGTTGTTTTCTTCTTATTAGGAAGTTGCAGAAATTCTTTGTATATTCTGAATATAAATCCTTTTCTCCCAGTCTCTTGACTGTGTTCTCCTTAATAACCCTCTGCTATCTCTATGACTTCTGTTTTATGTCTCACCACTCACTTACACATCCTGCTTCTCTTCTGTGGTGTGAGCCATTTTCATATTATTCTCTAGAAAGGCATAAGTGCAAACAAGAAGAGGAAAACCACATCATTTGGGAACAGAGAAACATAAAACTAAAGAGGTGTTCCTAAGTTAAATTTGAAATGTTCCCATGAAGAGCAAGGTTCGAGAAAAGAAAAAGGTTTATTGAAATCCAACAACCATAATCATGAAGTTGAGAAAATTAATTGCTTCAATCAATCTTCCTAGCAAACTTTAAATAAAGAGTGGGGTTGCAATGCCTTATCTTACTTTTAAAATATTCCAACTTCCAAAATGAAGGTACGATAACAGCCCTAATCATTGTCTATGCTCCATTAACCAAAAAGTACATTTTGAGCACCCACGGCATATTGCAGTGACTCAGAGTGAGGCAAGAATAAGGTGTTTAACTCTCAATATAGATTATGGCATGCAGTCGGGGGTAGGGTAGAGAAAGTTATCACTGAAATTTTGGGGGACAAAACCAACCATTTTGTCCATCTACTACCAGATCTGCCACCTAAGTTTCATATGACACTGGGGAACAGAAGAGGATAAACTAACGGAAAAAGAAATAAGTACATCGCTAAGTTTATTTTAGCCTCCAAAGTGCTCTTTTCCTGCTGATTCAGCAATTGTTAACTTCTCAAGCTAGCAAGAGTGCTTGGTACTAGGCGGGGATGAGGTCACATGGGGGTCTCTCTGCAGCTGTTATATAAGCAACATCAGTGAGGGGCCCTGAAAGTCTCACGTGGTTTCATTTCATGAGCAGCAGTGTCACTTCCCCTACAGTAAACCCTTTCACAAGCACACTTGAGTTTAGTCACACACTTTCCAGAACCAGTTCCCAGGACTTACTCTTGTTGATCAATACCTGAGGGAAGTCAGAAAACAGAGAACAGACAGAGGTGGGGGTAGGAGAAGTGGGGGAGAGGTAGAGAGCATTCAACATCACATATATATATGACCTCAGTTAATCTTTATAAAAATGAAGAAAATTGCTTAGAAAATTTAAAGTATTTAGCCAAAACAACACATCACTTAAACCCAATTTAAGTATGCTCCTAGTGAAACTTTGAGACTAGACATAATACAGTCACCACAAAAAAACACAGAGATTTAGAGGACAAATGTTCAGATAATACTAAATTCATAACAGGGAACTTTGAGAAATACATAGAAGCTCAAATATATTTAAGTCCTGACAGATTATTCAGAGTTATCAGTACAATTTCAGAGAGGTCAGTAAAGTTGATGGAGGTGCCACAGCTGATCAATATAAAGCTAGAAATAGAAACTTAAAGAGTAATAGAACAGTTTGCTTAACGTATTTTAGCTTAAAAAACATTCTAGATCTTAAAAAAATAAACATTTCCATTTTTCTATTAAGTCTCATCAAACACATATTGAATTATATATGCTCAGGTCTTAAAAAATGAGATTGAAGTAGGGACCGGAATTGTAAGTTAAAATGTGCTGAGAGTATCCTTAGACCTGAGTTCTGGTAAGTACTTTACAGATATTTTGTAAAAGGGTGGTCCCCAGGGAAAGGGGAGGTTCCAGGTTCCCTGCCCTACCCAAGGAAGGGTGGAGCTGAGTGGGAAGGAAGGTGAGGCTGAAGAGGATACTGGGAGAGAAGGAAGGGAGAATGATGGAGAGCCGCAAGGAGACCCAAAGGAGGCACATGGAGCAGAGAGACATGTGAAGAAGAGACAGTTACTTCTTGGTCTTGGATGGCTTGAAACAGATGTGGGTGAGTGACCCATATGAAGATTAACAATGGCAGCTTTTATCTTGATTTTGATCTTTTCCTTCCAGATTTGTCTGGCCATTTCTGCCCCCTTTTTATGGGTCCCCCACCAGAAGGTACCTTAGGCCTTTGGCAGGCTTTTGTGTTCAGTGGCCCAGCTTTGGGTCAACCCTGTTTGCCTGGGCATTTACCCACGAGGGGAAGGGAAACTTCAGCTGTTTGATTTGGAAACTATTTTTTTTTTCTTGTCTTTGTGGCACACTAATTATAACAAAGATTCCTTTGCATTAAAGGTTTTATGCACTAGAGTATGTTTTGTCTTGATGTGGCGGATGGCAGAACCTATTTAGAGTGGGCAGGTTTGGGGGTTCTGGGGTGCTTCTCACCCTGTCCGGTAATAATTTTACATAATCATTGTCACAATTCTGTAGTATAATAATAATCATTCTCCTGTCATCAATGAGGACACTGAGTCACAGAGATTAAGTAACTTCCCTATAACTATACATTGGCATTCACACGGGGAGCACACATAGAAATGGCCATGCTTTATGGCAGTCTGAAAGAGGACACAAAAATAGACAACTCTTGAGTGATAGAGTTGTTCATATCCAAAGAGTATGCATTTTCTGAATCATGAAGGCATATACATGTTTAACTGAAAAGACCAAAATATTGTATATTCAAATTCCTTTCCAACTGTTTTTCTCCTCCCTCCCCCACAGATAGCAAATCTACGAATAAAACAACCTATGCTGAACCCTTGCCTCAGTCATCCTCCAGTGTTTCCTGACATGTATTTTTGCTTCCAGTTCATCACAACTAAAGAATGGGGCTCAACCTGACACTTGCAAAACTACTAGGTAAGCCACTGGAAAAAAAAAATACAAGGAACTAACTTGATCAATAACTGTTATTTATACTATGAAATGCCCTTTTATCTACACTGTCCAATAATAGTAGTCACATGTGGTTGCAGCTCTATCTGTCTACAAACCCCATGCAGGTCTCCAGGGCACACACACGTGTGTACACACACACACACACACACACACACACACCACCCTCATCCTCACTTCCAAATACATACCATAATTGCATTCTCACTTAAAATGGTACAAAATGGTAACTTACAATGGGACTAGGTCATTGTCTTTATCAGCTTAATTTTAAAGGATATGGGGTCAGGGCAAGAGAAGAGCAAAGGAGTTTCTATCCTGAATTATAACTCAGTGTCATGTTCTGCATTAAGTAATACAGGAAATGGCACCTTAATAAACAAGGAGTATGTGAGAAAATAGCCTTTATACTGTAAAAATAGCTTATACATTTTCATATTTGAATCATTGAGCTACCTATTATTAAAAATTTCCTTAATTTTGCCAAGTTCTTTACTGATGGTGAAAAACAGTGAAGAAAACCACTCACATTTAATGGTAATTGCTCCTGAGGAGGAAAACTGCAGAGAAATATTTTGGGTATACTTGAGGCAATGACAGAGAAGAGGAGAAATGATGGAAGTAACTGGCAGAAAAGAATAGAACATAAATATAATTTAAAACAAATCAGTCAGATAAAATTCTATATGAAGATTTGGGTCTTCCACAGCAACCCACATGTCTTGCAACGACTATTTTTTCCCTCTGTGCTACCATATTATTTCATAAAATAACCCCTAACAGACTTACTTTAACCACTAATTTGTGTGAGTTGCTTTGTAAATGTGGAATTTGTAAATGAATAGCCAAGCCCAGACCTATACCACAGAATTAAGAAGTCCTATATTCCAAAATGCTAATCCCACATATAAACTAAGAATGCAAGTATTATGAATGACACAGTCAATAAGCCAAATGCTAGACTGTCTCAAAGCCGCAAGACAGTTCAGTAACCACTGTGAAATGAGGCCACTCATACCTGCTATTTACTTATGAGACTGTATCTGACATTCTGACTTGAGTCCATCCATAATTACCATCACTAATCAGTAATCATCATTTAATAAGAGTACTTGTCCTTACACTTAAAACTTTAAAATAATATGATATACTGAATGGACACATAATCCCTAACTACTCTTGAGAAGCATGGGTCTCTTCCATTCCACATTGGATATTCATGACAGATTCAGTGAGCCAATACTGAGGGCTGAAATACTCTATGACTAGTACATTACAGTTGTGAATCATTATATTTACATGTAGAATGGCTTTGAAAATCGTTCATAAGAAACTGACAAAACAGAGCTTTGGTTTTCAGGAGATTACGTAGCTGGTTCCTTTGCATGCCATGTCCCTTAAATGAACTACTTATCCTGATTAAAACACACCTGTCCTCTCTCCGCTTCCCTTAGGGCTCTAAATAGGTTAAATGAGAGTGACTACTCATAGTTTAAAATTATTAGCAAATAGGCAAAACTGCACATCCTATGACATTCCTAATGGTACAGATGCTGATGTGGATCCTGTGGAACAGAAGCAGCCAAGAGCAACACTTCAGCAAATCAAAACAGGCTTGAACGATACTGATACTGTTCTAGACAATATTTGAAACTGGCAACAGTAACAGAGATGGCAGCTCAATCAGGCATTTGAAACTTGTAAAGCTTAATGATACTGTGGGTCTCTCATAACAGGTTAGTCTAGGTATAAATTATTAGCCTGTGTAAGGATATTTAAGCCAGGAAAACCAGTTTTTAAAAACACTTGTAGCACTAAATAAAAGGGAAAGAATTAGAGACAAGGTTACTCAAGAAGAGCCTATACTTAAATTTCAGGGAGCAATTTAAGAACTTGTTTTTGGATTATAATCATCAAAACTATCTTCCCTGTTTCACTTCTTAAAAGGGAACCAAAATATATAATACACTGCCTGTCACAGAGGGAAATGAGGACTTAAGTTCATGCTGTTACCTTGGGAAAAAAAAAAATCATTCCAAAACCTAACAGCAATGACCTTCCATACAACTCTACAACCAATCAGTTCATTTTGAAATTGTGTTAATAGTTCATATTTTCAAGAAAATCAGATCATCAACTATGATTGGGTAGCCAAAGTATTTATGGGAGGACATGCCAACAAGGGATTACAGAGCCCACTGCAGGTCCCTATGGGGACAGTGAGGTCCAAGCAGGGTAAGCAGGAAGATTCAAACTGCACTGCAGTCTGAAAAAGATTTTGACCAGAAATAATGAGTCCTCCTGTCAAAGGGAACCTCTCCAGCATCAGGAACAGACTCATATTAGGGTCCTTATTGGGCCTGGTTACTGTATGGGAGCAGTGCATGGGGAGCATGACATAAGCAAGAATGCAGAGCTTTGACCTCGAGCTGCCCTTGCATGTATTTCCCCACAGAGACACCCAGGGGTCGGTTTTATGCCTGCCATGTAAATCTAATGTTGAAAATCTTTTTCACTGATGATATGAATTGTGGTGTAAGTTTTTAACAACATTCCAAAAAAGCAAGATGTGTCAAAATTTCATGTAATAAATGCAATAGGTAATCTAGCCTTGCAAATAAAAATATATACCAGTCCACAATTAATTTTAACAAGTTGTCCTCTTTGATAATAAACTTAAATATTAAGAATAATTGTTTTTTTTATTTCTGTTCCTAACAATGGTTCCAAAGTGCTCATAATAAGCCATAGGTTTTCAAAAAAAAAAAAATGAAAATGACCCATGGTTTACTTTTCCAGCTTTTGGTGATTAACAGTTTAAAACTGAGAGGAGAAAAGATATTTCAGAGAGCATGCAAATACTACCCTGAAACAACAGCCATGTTCTAATCATTCTATTTTCTTTCTATGGGAAATTCCAATTTTCTGCCTCTGGATTTTGTTGATTCTACTTGTAATTATATCAAACTCCAAATAAAAAATCAGGGTCATTTTCATTGGTATATTTATTTTCATTTTCAAAAGGTTAATATACACAACCAGAAAAATCACTCTTTACTCAAGGGACTACATTCAGCAGGGGCTGGGGGTTGGGGGCTGGGGTAGTGCCATCAGTGTTTTGCCATTTAAAGCATTAACAATGTACAAACTTGGGTCTTCAGTTGCTGAAGACATTTTCAAATTCATCCAGATGAGCAACGGTTCAGCCAGTAAGTGTGCCTGGCAGTCTGTGGGGCATGAACAGAAGCACTGGGGTGACGTCTCCCGCTTCTCCCACAGATAACGAGTTGCACAGCCACGGGAATCATGCTCCAAGCAACACAAGCGACGGATGGAGAAAAAACACCACCACTAACAACGAGTTTGACACAATTGTCTTGCCTGTGCTCTATCTCATCATATTTGTGGCCAGCATCTTGCTGAATGGCCTGGCAGTGTGGATCTTCTTCCACATTAGGAATAAAACCAGCTTCATATTTTATCTCAAAAACATAGTGGTTGCTGACCTCATAATGACGCTGACATTTCCATTTCGAATAGTCCATGATGCAGGATTTGGACCTTGGTACTTCAAGTTTATCCTCTGCAGATACACTTCAGTTTTATTTTATGCAAACATGTATACTTCCATTGTGTTTCTTGGGCTAATAAGCATTGACCGCTATCTGAAGGTGGTAAAGCCATTTGGGGACTCTCGCATGTATAGTATAACCTTTACAAAGGTTTTATCCATTTGTGTTTGGGTGACCATGGCTGTTTTGTCCTTGCCAAACATCATCCTAACGAATGGTCAACCTACTACAGAAAACGTCCATGACTGCATGAAATTTAAAAGTCCCTTGGGAGTCAAATGGCATAAGGCAGTCATTTATGTCAACAGCTGTTTATTTGTAGCTGTGCTGGTGATACTGATTGGCTGTTACATAGCCATATCAAGGTACATCCATAAATCCAGCAGGCAATTCATAAGCCAGTCAAGCCGAAAGCGAAAACATAACCAGAGCATCAGGGTGGTAGTAGCTGTGTTTTTTACCTGTTTTCTACCATACCACTTATGCAGAATTCCTTTTACTTTTAGTCACTTAGACAGACTTTTGGATGAATCTGCACACAAAATCCTTTATTACTGCAAAGAAATGACACTTTTCCTATCTGCATGCAATGTGTGCCTGGATCCAATAATTTACTTTTTCATGTGTAAGTCATTCTCAAGAAGACTATTCAAGAAATCAAATATCAGAACCAGAAGTGAAAGCATCAGATCCCTCCAAAGTGTCAGAAGATCAGAAGTCCGCATATATTATGATTACACTGATGTGTAGCAATTAAAGATTACTAGGTCTTGCCCTTTTTGTTGAAAAAAAAAAATCAATGTGTACAAAGTGTAAATAAATGTTTCTTTTGATTATCCTCCTCTCAATCCATCAATATATGAGTAAAAAGAAAATAAAAATGGTATGAAATTTGGAAATAATTTGAAACTAAAAAAAAAGTCAGTAATATTAAGGCATATTAAAAAATCAGCTCAATAACAGGCAATGTAAGGCTAGAAACAGGGCTCATGACTCAAAGCTTAAGGAGAAGACTGCAGAGGCTGAAAGGCCACAGTAACGTCAGTATACTGCCACTGTCTTCCAGGAAATGTTGCCACTCTGAGGCTGCTTTTGTAGAAAACAGTACAGAAAACAGAACTCTATTAGCCCTAAGGTTTAAGACCTGGGAAGGAAATACAGCTCATTTATTATAGACCTAAGTAAATACTAATTGCCAAGCCTCTGTTAGTCCATCTACGAATCATCTAGAACCTTCGTTGCATGTTTCAATGTCTGAGGCACATTAGAAAAAATTGCATATAGTTGAGGAAGGTGAGAAAAGATTTCACTCTATTTTTTAAGCAATGTGTTTTAAAAACTGAGTTCAATTAACTGATTTAAGTGGATTATTTCAGAGAGAAAATTGACTGAATACTGAAATAAGTAGATCTTGAATAAAATAATTTGTGTTTACATTTGCAGTTATTACACCTCTATGCTGCCTTGAAAATTTTATGTGTGAGGAGTAGAAAAGAAAATGTGAGGGCTTGTTTAATAATCTAGTATATTGGCAGAGTTCCTCTTCATGAACTTTTTCCGTTTGCAAAGCAGCTGCTATAGTTCTTTCTGTTCATTTGTGTCTGTACAAGCATCTTTCTTTTTCTTAAAAAAGCTGTCCTTTCAGTACTAAAATAATAATAACAGTAATACAGTATAGTTCAACAAGAAAACACTTAGTAGTCTTTAAGACAAGTGTTAGTAAAATAATCTTCCCTCTAAACTATATCTCACCCTTATTAGAGATGACATTATCTTAAAAATATAACACTCAGATGAACACATTTCATTATGGCAAGTCAAAAAAGAAGAGTAACCTTTTAAATCTTAGAATATATTCTCTTTCATCAATATAAACTCCTGTGTCTTTATTCTTTGTCAAAATAATCAGCTGCTTGAACACTGACTAAACACCTGATTTATTCCTGTAAACATTGTCATAGAGCTGGGTCAGCATTAAAAGAGGAAGAATGAAGCCTTGTTTGCAGATAAAGGAGGATATTAAGGTTAACAGAAACACAGCAAACACACATATGAAACAGTATGATATTTTATTTAGACTCCTGTAAAGTGTGTGAAAAATTCTAAAAAGTTCACATGAGCAAAAATAAAGGCACAAGAATAAGTTAGCATAACAATAACTACCACTATAAGACAAGATCTGAATTCAGAGACACTGAAGTATCTGGTAGGTGTCAGCTTTGACAGTGGGGTTGGGGGCAATGAGGTTAAAAGAATTATCTAAGTAATTCTACCAAAATCTCAATCTCTCCATTAAGATTCCAAAGCCATCAATCCGATGGACATACCAACATGCGGACTAATACATAACTCACTCAGTCATTTGCATAACCACCTCCTCCCTCAATTGTGTGACACTAACTAGGTCAAGACAGCCATGCTTTCAAATAGCTAATGTGAAAAGACAGCTTGAAAGGCTAATACATTTCTCCACCCTCTCCATAATGCCAAAGATGAATTATAACTACTTCATGTAAAGGGAGGAGCAATAACGACAGCTGGTAAAATACACTCAAGTAGAATGTATCCCATCATCTCCATTCTTCCTTCTCTTCCCTACATCACAGGTCCCAGTCAAAAACATCAAAAATGATAATACCGGACCTCCCTGGTGGCACAATGGGTTAAGTGCTGCACTGTGGAGCTGTCCACAGCTGCGGCACAAGTTCAGTGCCTGGACACGGAGATTCCCACATGGCGCCGCAGACCTCTCCTGCCTCGCCCACTGGTCCCCTCAGCATTGTATTTCGGTCAATCTGCCTGTTCTGTTCCCTACTCTGTCTCTAGTGATCCCTTTCACCACCCCACGCCTCTGGCCTGCACCCCAGCTTGTATGCAAAAATAAAATAAATCTTAAAAAAAAAAAAAAGATAATACCCACTTCACCAAGTGTGTGTGTGTGTGTGCATGTTATTGTGTATGTATGTGCATGGGTCTGTGCACGCTGTTCCATGCATGATCACCTTAAACACCAATACTAAGAAACTATCACCTTTCATAAAATCAAATGGTTCCAGCTGACACTCTGGAATTTACCAAATACCACAAGTCCTCATTTAATAATTTAATGCAGGACTCAAGTCTAAAAGGTCTTTAAAACATATTGACTCTCTTTTCAGAATATTTTAATTTTAATGTTTCTAAAATTTAACTACTACATAGCACATTTAATATCGCGGTAGATAAGGCATCTTAAAACAATGACTTAGAAAAAAAGAGTATTTTTCCCATTTCTAAAAAAATGCCACAAGAATAAAATTAAAAAAGCAAGAAAAACAAATCAAGTAAAATATAATCTTTCTATATTATCTAACGACCAAACTGTGGTCACAGAAATTACTTATCTCTACTAACCAGGAATGAATCAGTCACATGAGTAAAATAATACCAATTGGGATAACATAAATATAAATAACATATTGTATCAGAGGTTAACACAAAATATTATATTACTATTAAGACAAAAACTATTTGATTTAACTTCTTGGTAGTTGGAAATAATCTGAAATCTTCGATTTCTTAGAATCTTTTTATTTAATCAGGCAGCAAGAAATAACATAGTTATTCTTTCTATTATGCAGACAAGAAACATATTCAAATAATTTCAAAAAAGAAAACATCCAAAGAAACTAACACAGAAAATCAGTGTTTATTATTATGTTATATTCACACCATTCATACCATTTTATCATTTCCAAATAGTGTGCCAGTATTTTCTTTCTCAACTAATGATTCAAGGGAATGGTAACTAGAAAAATTCATAAAATGAAATGAAAAAGCTAATGTAAAATCGTGTGCATGTATGTTTATGCAAAAGAGCACAGTCCAAACATGAATTTTATGATCACTGTGGGAAAAGTGATACACTAAGGAAAAAAATAAACTTGAGAAAATGAGACCATTTAAAGTCATAAAAGGACTTTTGTTTTTTTGCCCCAAACAAAACACCACAGGAAGTTAGCTACTAAGTCAATATCTACTTACCAGGCAAACACCAAATTAAATTAAAAAACACCACCACCATGTTAACAAGACATTTAAAACTATCTTTGGATATCTCTAAGTGAATTCTGAAAGTAGAAATGAAAGTATTTTTTAAGATAAAAACTTTTCAAACTTCTATGGTGATGGTTCACGGGTGAATTGGTAGTGGGAAACCTACAGGATACACAATAATGTAAAGGATATAAATTAAATAATACACACACACACACACACGCACACACACACACACACACCTTTTCAAACTTCAAAATAATACAATTATCTGGTAGATACAAACCTATTCAGCATAGCCCCTAGCCCTTTATCACCACCTATTGGTAAATTTCATGAAGAAAAGGACATGTGTCCTTTTTATATTCCGTAACAAGGCAGCAATGGGGCTGAGCTCTTCTATAGTCTTCCTTCAGGCACCTTCAGTACTAATCTACACAGACAAGAACACATACATACACAGACACACTCTCTCTCACACACACACACACACACACACACCCCAAAAAAAAAGGTCCTGGAGCATCCTAGAAAAATTGTAATATGAAAAGTTTGAAATAATAATTAAAAATCTATGGTAAGTGACCTTACATATGTAAAAAGAACAAAAACTAAAACAACTGTAGCTACTACACATATCAATGTCATTCAGAAACTGAACACTCTTTCCTAACATACAGAAAAATTAAAAATAAAATATAATTTATCTATGGAGTCAAAATATGTAAAATTGTTATCAGAGATGAAGAGATCAAACAGAAGACCACCAGTGTTGGTGGGAATGTGGACTGGTTCAGACCCCATGGAAAGGCATACAGAAGTTTCGCAAAATATTAAAAAGAGATCTGCCACATGATCTAGGATTTCCATCCCATGGCAGATATCCAAAGAATGCAAAAACACCATTTTGAAGGGATATATACAATCCTATGTTCACTGGAGCACTATTTACAATACCTAAGTAATGGAAACAACCTAAGAGCTCAGAGACAGATGAGTAGATTAAAAAAAAACTAGCACATATACAAGAAAAAATGCTACTAAGCTTTAATGAAAAAAAAAAAAAAAAGGAACTATTGCCATTTTTAACAAAATGGCTAGAACTAGAAAGGGTCATGCTAAGTGCTTAGTAAGGAACATACTAGTTAGAAAGAAAAATACTGGATGATTTCACTCATATGTGGACTAGAGAAACAAAACAGAGGAAATAACAAAACTAAAACTAAACTAAAAAAAATAAAAAGCCTAGAAATATGGCTGTAGAACTGAGGCTACTAGAGGGGGATTGGCAATGGAACAAAGGGGGAGGGGCCCAATAGTATATGGTGGGAGGATATGGGTGCTATGGGATGGCTGTGGTGTGGTGATGCACAGCTGAGGTGGTCTGAACCTTCCCCCTGCATCAGCTACAGTAGTTGTAAACCAATCTTACCTCAATAATCAAAAAAAAAAAAAAAAAAAAAAGACTGTCAATGTTAACATTCCTATTTCATTCCTCAAAAAAACAAACAAACAAACAAAACACCTCATGGGATTTCAGTGAAAGCTTTTGTTTTAAATATTCTTCATTCGTCTTACATCCACAGTGTAACTTCTGTTAGACCACAAATTCTTTATCTCATTTGAAAAAAATATATAGAGCTAAACTGGAATTTTCTGCATTCAAACATTTTTGTTAGGCAAGCATTCTTAATAAGACTAATGTGGCCAGTTTTTCTTTGAATAAATCCAGAGACTCTCCAGTGCCTGAGTCTGGGCAGTCTCCACAGCAGCTCTCAGCAATCAGCCGAGTCTGAAGCTAAATCACTGGAGCATATGAACAAGGGTCTAGAATAGTCACCCGATTGCCCAGGTGTTAATCTCTGAGTACAAGTCCAGTTTTAAATGTTATAAAGAAGACTTCCCAACATACTCTGGACACAATGACATATACTCATATCCAGACAAACATACATGTATAATCAGATTTAAATGATTTAGGCTCATTCTTTAACCATACATCCTTCATGGGCATAGATAAGTTTGCCTCACTGTGTGGCTGCACATCTAGAGGTTTAACATTCCTAGTCAGATACTTTTCTGTAATAACATTTACATTTAACTTGAATGTGGTGTTATCAATTTTCATTTCTTTGCTACACTTTCATTTTTGATGGTCAACTCTTCCAATGACCATTTTTTTAGAATGCCACTGGCAAGCAAAGAGGCAACACAACTACACACTCAGCTGCTTATGCATGAATTGATAGCAGGTATGCAGTGACCAATCATGGCAGATCCTGAAAGAAGGCACAGTCACTTGCACAGTGAACTGTGAACTGGAGAGCTAGCAGCAAACTTAGTACTTTATGTCATTACTCACAGTTAATATACTGTGGAAACTAAAATTTAAACAGTCGTTGCTGAGAGACTGGTATTTAACAAAATCAAGGTAACAGAAATACATGCAAGTCAGCACTGTAAAATCAAGGACTATATATTGGTGCACACGTGTGTGTGTGTGCAACCGTATCATAACATGAAGGAAAAATAGAAATGTATAAAATAACATGTAACTTAATATGCAAATACTAGACACAATTATGAGATATTCATTCATTCAATATGAAGTATCACATGTCTGCATCCATACATGTAATTACATGAATTCAACAACTTCAAATTCAACAGCTTATGACCCAAATGCCGCTTACATAATTACCATTGATGATTTTCTAAAATGGTAAATAATTGTTAAGTTGATTCCAGGTAAAATAAAATATTTAGATAGCAGCCTCATTCCTGGGAAAAAAGTTTAGTTGGCATATATAAAACTGAACAAAAATGTTTTAGAACTAAAACAGACAAACTCTAGGCTCATATTTGCATGATATCAAGTATCTATGGACTGATTCACCAAATATTGGGAAAACAAAAAATAAAAATACCCAAATCTAACAAAATGCTGTTGGGATAGTATTGCGTATACTGAGAAAGCTGATCTATTCTCCTCAACCAGATGCAGACAGAAAGAAAATTATGACTAAGGTTTCAAGCAATATAGAAACACAAACCTCTGGACAGCAATAAAGTCTAAATATATTTGGGAAGGGATATAGTATTAATCATCAATTAAGAAATCATAAGGCAATTTTATCATACCCTCCTCTCTTCATAAACACAAGGGTAAAAATAAATGATTTTTATGAAGCCTATACACACACACACACACACACACACACACACACACACACTTCATTAGGTGCCTGTGTTGAAACATAATATGTTCTCTGCAAATAGTGTACTATTTAGTCCCCAAAACAAACTTAAGAAGTAGGTAAGTAGATATCCTATTATCCCCACTGAAAAGTGAGGAAACCTAGGCACAGCAGTCAGTGGGAACTGGTTAGGAAGTAATTAGGTGACAGGGAAGCTAGGAAAGTCCTGTTAGTGGGACTGCATCACTCTCTCTTTCACTCCATACAAGGTGCCTCCATGTCTTTGAACTCAGTTAATTGCATCACCAGGCAACTAACAAGGAAATCCAAGTTATCCTATGCTTCGCTCTTCACCATTAACAACTCTGCACCCAATCATGCCAATCTGCACTTACTACTTTTGGGCAAGCCACGTCGCTGCCCTGCCTGGTGCTGTACTATACTGTGATCAGGCATGGGGGACAATGTATGGTGAGGCTCATATTGAGGTTCTCCTCAGTGAGAACTGGGGAGCATGGCAGACCTACTGTGTGCCAGACAGAGAAGAAAATAAACCAAATGTCATGAATTTACACTGATAACAAAACAGCATAAGACCTTGATTTTCCTGCTCTTTCTCGGTCCCTTCTTATAGTTTTTTCTAATACATTTAACAATGAATGATTATTGTTTAATAAGATAAAAAAAAAACAAGTGTTTATTGTGTATTCACTAGGTGTTCCCGACATCTGACCTTATACACTCATTTGATTCCCATGACACATCCCTGAAGAAGCACTAATACTACCTCTCATCAGAGATGAGGAGGTTAAATAACACCCCCAAAGTCATATAGTTTAAAAAGGCTGCTATCAGGATCTGGGATTCAGCAACCAGGCTTCAAAAGCTCAGGTTTGAACCCAAGGTATTTTATCAGGTTGTCAATATATTTTCCAAAGAAAAAATTACCTCATGATTTTTCCAACAACCCAACAGACACTACCAAAAGCAATCCTAATTATTTATGTAGCAAATGTTATGAACACAAATAAGCTATGTCAACATAGCAAATAAAGCAGTATTTGAAATAGAGAAGTGTTTTCAACACAAGCCACACTAATTGAGTATGCATGAAAGATAATACTAGCTTATATAACATGATCAAGTGGGATTTATCTGGAGCGAGATGCAAGAATGGTTTAATTGATGTGAATCAATTAACTTAATACAGCATATCAACAAAATTCAAGATGAAAATCATAATACAAGTAGCTGCAGAGAAAGCATTTGATAAGATTCAGCACCCATTTATGACAAAATTCTAAACAAGATGGGAATAGAAGGAACCCACCTTAACATAATGCAGGCCAAATACCACAAATCAACAGCCAACATAATGCTCAGTGGTGAAAAACTGAAAACTCTCCCCTTAAGATCAATGACAAGACAAGGATGCCTATTGTCCCCACTTTTGTTTAACTTAGTATTAGAGGTTTTGACCACAGCTATCAGACAAACACAGGAAATAAAGGGAATTCAAGTAGGAAAAGAAGAAATGAAACTAATACTATTTTCAGGTGATAGAGCATATACTGAAAATCCTAAAGAATTCAATCCATGAAAAAGTTATTAGAAACAATGAAAACAGCAAAGTGACAGCTTACAAAAATCAACATAGAAAAAAATCCATACCTTTTTATACACAATGAAAAAGAAGCAAAAGAAATTAAAATTTAACTCCATTTATAATTTCTTCAGAATTGAACTATGAAAAGAGGTAAAAGATACAACAAGGACTATAAGATGTTTCTAAAGGACTCATGGATGAGGAAAATCAATATAACCAAATGACTATATTGTCTAAAATGATATATACATTTAAGATAATCTCCAAAATCCCAGCAATATTTTTTCAAAGAAATCAAACAAAAAATATTGAAATTTATATGGTAACATGAAAGGTCTTCAATTGCAAAGGCAGCAATGAAAAGAAAAAAGAGAGAAATGTATGTATCCCATTATCTGACTTCAAATTTTACTTTCAAATAACAGTACTAAAATCATGGTAGTGGCACAAAAATATGAATCAACAGAATAGAATCAAAAGCCCAAAAGAAAATTGGTGTCCATCACAGAACCTAATTTATGATAAAACAGCTATGACCATACAATGGGGAAAAGCCAGGCTCTTTAATAAATGGTCTGGGAAATTCAGGAAGTCACACAAAGAAGAATGAAGTTGGATCAATCACTAACACTATACACAAAAATAAACTCAAATGGATTAAATATTTTGATATAACACCAGCAGCAACAAAATAATAGAAGAAAATATTGGCAATATGGTCCAAACATCAATGATAAGGTTATTTTTGGTGATTTGACCCCTATGGTTATAAAGTTAAAACCAGGACCTCCCTGGCGGCGCAGCAGTTGAGCGCTGCACTGTGGAGCTGTCGGCAGCGAGTTCGAAGCCCAGCCAGGGAGAAACCCACATGGCGCGGCAGACCTCTCCTGCTTTGCCCACTGCTCCCCTCAGCAGTGTATTTCTCATATGCCTATTCTGCTCCTCACTCTGTCTCTGGTGAACCCTCTCGCTGTCCCACGCCTCTGGCCTTCACTCCAGCTTGTATGCATAAATAAATAAATCTTTAAAAAAAAAACATATAGCATTGGAGAGGATGTGGAAAAAAGGAAACCTATCACTTCTGGTAGTAATGTAAACTAGGGCAACCATTAGGGAAAACAATCTGGATTTTCCTTAAAAAGCTAAAAATAGAACTATCACATGACCAAGCAATCCCACTTATGGGCATGTATCTACAGAATGTAAATTCACTTCCACAAAACCCCATATGTTCCACAGTGTCCATAAAGGCATTATTTACTATAGCTAGGACATGGAAACAGCCAAAATGAACATCAATGGATGACAACTGATCAAGAAGATGTGGTATATACACAACATTGAATGTTATATAGTCGTAAGAAAGGATGAAAAGCAGACACATTCAACAAACTGGAGATATTTGAGAGAATTATGTGCAGCAAAGTAAGACAGAATTATAAAGTCAGAATTTTCACAGAAGACAACTCAACACAAAACACTTTCAAAATCCAGTGGACCTTAATAAATACCCTGAGGGTTCTTATGTTAAGGGTGGGGGGGTGGAGGGAAAGAGACAAAGAGTTACAAAAGAGGGTTGTAAGGGGAAATATATTAATTAAAAGAAAGAGGAGGAGGGAGAAGAAAAAGAGGGGAGGGGAGGATAGGGAAGATGAAAATACTTGCTACTAACAACATTAAATTCAATCAATCATGCGTATTTGACCATTTCATTCACTTATCATTTATTACCATAATCTGGATATTTCCTAGAATGAAGTATTATTTCCTAAGGTTGGCACAATATGAAATGAGTAAAACAGGACATATCCACATTAGGACTGTTAACTAGTTAAACTAGAAACTCAGAACAATGAAGAAGAACAGAAGGAATCCTGCCATCTCACCAATGATAAGTCTCATGTTATTCTGTTCAGCTTACTAACAAACTGTGAGCCCCTGGATGCTGGAATAACAGTTACCCCCCCCAAAACCTCTAATGTATGCTTCCTGGAAATGTGGCTAATGATTTCTTGGTTATTGCTTTTGGCTAGGGGTTTTGTTTAAAGCTACACACATACACACTCACACAAAAATGAGTATTTTTGTTGTTTATGTTTCCTAAAGGAATATATTATCTAAATTATAGTTTAAGTTCTTCCTCTCCTTCAAAGCAAAACAAGTACTAGTATTTCCAAATACAATTAACTACAAGTACAAAATTTATGAATTGTAGGATTTCGACAGATTTTAGAGATGGAAACTGTATTTATTTGCCCTTCTAAGACACAGGTCTCCATGGAGAGAATTAAACAAACAGGCTAGTCAGGAATCAGAGCTATATGCAGCCGAATACAAGGGGACCTATAGGAGGACTGTGACACTCCAGAGAGAAGTTGTCGATGACCCACCCTGCTCAAGGAGAGTAAGTAAGTCATAAGCATAACCACAGGTTAGTCAACCCACCTTGTGATCTCTGAGAAGCAATAAAGCCACAAGAGAAGCTGTTCTTTGAATAGCCCATTCAAGGATCATACAGTAACAGAAATTTGGCCTCACTGGAATCTTCACTTTGATTATACCAACTGGTCCATACAAGACAGCACAAGAATCACTGCTGTGTTCCAATCATTAACTAAGGAAATATGCAGCTCTTAGAGCATTAATTGACTAAATTCACATTTCTCAGTTAAGGTTGCCAAGGATAACCTCACAACTCTCACACAATCCAGAAGTACAAACAAGTAGCAAGTGTGATAAGCTAATATCAGTTTACTGGACAGAGAAGATTGATTCTACATAATTTCAGGAGTGGCTTACTCTGTGGGTAGGGGAAAAAAAAAGTAAAGGAAGAGTATGTGATCACCACAGCACTTCCTCTGACTTTAATCTCAGTCAAATTTCCTGAAGTCTCAACATTAAAAAACCTTCCCCTCAACTTGGTTTCCATGCTCCTCCCACACATCACCACAGCATGGGCAAGCAACATCTGTTTATCAGAACAATTATGGGGAAGTTTATCTAGCAAAATGGTAGCAATTCTTTATATTCTTAAGTCCCGTTTCAGCTCAAGCCTCTCAGTGACTTCTCAAGGTTCATTTTCCTAACCTGTTCTAGTAATTTACTGAAAAGCTGAACATTTGTATTTTTTAGAGTTTTAAGTAATATCCACTCCACTGGATCAATTTACATTCCCACCAACAGAGTAGGAGGGTACCTTCTTCTCTACAGCCTCACCAGCACTTGTTTACAGCACTTCTGAGGGTGAGATAACATCTGACTGTGATTTTCACTTTGAATTTCCCAAGTAAAAGTGATACTGAACATTTTTTTCATGTGCCTATTGGCCCATCTCTGTGTCTTTCTTTGTAAGTATTTAGGCTTTTTCCTCGTTTTTAAATTGGGTTGTTTGTTATTATATTGTTCAGTTGTATAAGTTCTATATGTATTTTAGAAATTAGCCCTTTTTGGGCCTTGTGTAAATATCTTCTCCCAGTCTTTACGCTGATTTAAGAAGTTGTGGTATATGTACTCACTGGAACACTACCCAGCTATTTAAAAGTATGAAATTGTGCCTTTTGCAACAAGATGGACAGAACTTGAGGTGACTGTATAAATGAAGTCAGAAATTAAAGGACAACTACTGGATGATTTCACTCATTTATGAAATGAAAGTAACTGAAGAAAACAAACTTCAAAACACAACAAAAATAACTCTTAGACTCTATGAAAAACTCTGGTGGTTATCAGAAGGGGGCTGGTGACAGAGGAGGGGTTAGAAAGGGTTGATGTGATAGTTTAGTGACAGTGGAGTTTTGACGGTGGGTGAGCAACAACGGATCATTTTAAGGTATGAAATATATATGCCCCAAATTAAAGAAATTTTTAAACAAATGGTAAATGAATAAAAGTTCATTTTTGAAAAACAAAAGTTGAACATTTAGAGAGGTGAGTAAACATGGATCTTATAAAATACAGTGTACCTCTAAGTTGCCTGTCCTAGTTGAAAAATTTTATAGGTGAGGAGCTCAGAAACCTACAAAAGAAGCTCAAAAGTATACAGACACAAATGACTAGATGATTTTATAACCCTGAAATAATATTCAGAAATATTCACAGTACTTGCTTCCAAGTTAATTCCATCATCTCCCAAGGGGAATACAAAATGTAAAAGACACAAATAACAATAAAAAAAAAAATGGAAAAAAAAAATAAAAAAATAAAAAAAAATAAATTAGAGGACAGGTTTCTAACAACAACAACAAAAAAAAAAAACTAAGTCTAATAATATCAACATGAAAAATCTGGGCACTTCAGCTAATTGGAGCTAGGTATTCAAGTCATGACTCAATAATAGTGCCTATTCCAAAATTAGGTTTTCTAAGCGGTCTACAAAAATACAGTTAAGTATTCACTAATGAAAAACAATGGATTCTTTGAAACTGTTAACTTTAAGCTAAACAACCTATAATTAAAGCATTTCTTTGAATAACATGATTTTGTGTGTCAATCTAAATTGGTTTTTATCTCATTAGCCTTTTTATGAAACATTGAATGAAATGTTACTTGACACATGCTATATGTGAATATACAAATGTTTTAATATTACATCTGTCAGATCTACCAGAAGGGGGAGACATTGTACCAGACATTTCTCAATTACACTACACATATATATAAGCATACAACTGCTACTGAACTCCTATGTCTGCCACTTGTGTGAAGAGGTTAAATAATAAAAGAGCAAAATTTTAAAATACATTGACTAATTATGTTTTAATAACATAATCCTTGCCACCTTCCTCCAATATTCTATATTAGTGTACTGACATTGGCAGGATCTAATATTTCTCACAGAGAAACACTGAAAAACTTTCCTGCCAATATACACTTACCTATGATCATCAATTATAATATTTTACTACAAAGATCAAAAACTTCACAGCATACAAGATTATGAGCTCCTAAGCACAATTAAGACTCTCCACATTCTGTTCTGCCTCATCTCTTCTGACTTTCCTTCCTGTGCTCATCCCATTCTTCTAATCCAGACTGACTCGCACTCCAGTCTAGAAATAAGAGAATCATCCAGCAAGAATCATTTCAGGTACCAACTCCTTCACAGATTCTTTCAGAAGGCAACTTCTAGACTCACTTTCTTTAAATATCTCTATACTTTCATACAATGCCTATATAGGGGTCTGTACTAAAGTCCTCTGTATTCTTATCTCAATATATTTCTCCATGTCCAGTGGAGTCTTGTCTGCAGCCATACCACACACCCCCGCCCCCCTCCCACAATTATAAGTCACTTGCTATTTAATGATTTTAAAAAAACTTTAAAAAAGGGCTTCCCCGGTGGTGCAACAGGTTAAGAACAGCAATATGAAGCTATCCAGAGCCACTGCAGATGAGTTCAATACCCGGCCAGGGAGATTCCTCCATGGTGCAGCAGACCTCTCCTGCCTCGCCCCTGCTCCCCTCAGCAGTGTACTTCAAGTGGATCTGCCTGTTCTGCTCCCCACTCTGTCTCTGGTGAATCCTCTCACCACCCAACACCTCTGGTCTACACTCCAGCTTGTATGCATAAATAAATAAATCTTTAAAAAAAAAACTTTAAAGAAATATTGGAATCCAGTTAAGAAAGTCCTGTGGTTAAAATAAACTCACTGATAATGGTCCCACCTAAATGGGACTTCAGAGGCTGATTACACAAACTATAATACCACAAAGCCATGAATAAAGAGAAAGAAATACCTATACAGGGTTAACATGAATAATTCTCAAAAACATCAAGTGTGGAAAAATACCAAAGTACACTTGTGTCCCTTCTCTGTCCAATGAAGCAAATAGGGAAAATCTGGGATACAGAAACAACAGTAAATTTGTTTTTGTACTTACTTTAAAAAAAGATTTTGGGTAAAGAACAAAACAGAACATTTATAAACCAAGAAGGAGGAAGGCCAGCTTTTAAGGGTAGGTGATGACAGGCTAGATGGAAACTGACTGGAAACAACAACAGACATACTTAGGGATTACGTGTGCTAAACTCACTCTATTTGTAATATGAATACACATGGGATGTTTATATATAACCAGCCTTATTACTGACAAAAAAGGGTCTTGCTGGAAACAGCACTGGAGAAAGGAAATGTGTCTGTAAGCATGAGGGGGCGGGCACAGTTGTGGCAGCCACAGTAAGGTTTGGGGGAGGGCCCTAAAGACTATTCAGAATGAAGCCCCATAGTTCTTCAATCTTAGGGTCCCAAGAAAGGGACTGGGAAGGGCCTGAGGTGACACAAAACTCAGCATACTTAAAATACCACAGACAAAAGGAATTTAAAATATTTTATTTTTATCATTTTTTGATGGTAAGACCCATGAAAGGAAGGAATACACCCTCTATTTAACCATCACCATCATTCATTTTGCATTGAACCTAATGTCTAGTGTTGAATAGTCAGTATTTGTATTGCTAAACATACACCATAGCAAAATATCTAAATTTAAAAATAAATGGAGAGGATCAATAAATAGTTTGTCTGAATAAATATTTTGCAAGAATTTAATAATAAAGACACTTAACTCCAGTTCTAATATAGAAAAATGTATGCAAGCTAATGTTTGCCTTTATGCAATCCATAAATGCCCAACATAGACCTCACAGAAATACAAATGGTAGCAGGGCCAATTTTAAATCCTGCACTGAAACATGTCTAAGACAGTCAAAAATAGTCCCCTGTTTCCGTAAGTTACATACGCTGGGACAAACAGGACCAATTTCCAAAACCTGGGAACAGGGTCGGGTGCAAAATAAAGGAAGACTCCACTCCCAAAATGTCTACTGTGAAGTAGAGGCATCAACAGTGAATAGTGTAAGAACAGATCTACACTATTGATTGACACCTAGTGGGAAAAAACTGGTGAGAGAAGACAGGCTGAGATATAAAAACTAAGAACCCAGGGGAAGACATAGATGTTTTGTTACATAAGCCTTTTAGTGTTCCTCCTTATTCTCAGGTTTGATCTCACCTGTGGCTGCTCTAGACTTACTTTCTCTAAATAACTCTATAAATCACCTCTCTCACTACCCACCCTATTAAGAGGTGGTTATCAACATTTTTGCTCTCAGGGCTCAGGTCCACATTGCTATCCAAACTTATGGCAGTGACTGATCAGGGGACCAAGCAGATGGAGTGAGCTGAACAAATAAAATAAGTTGGGGGGGGGGGTAGGGCATCTGCCCAGAAGGTGAAAGCTCCCCCAAGTATTGTAAGGACAGAGGCCCCAAAGCAGGAAGGCAGAGATGCTCACATCTGTTACCCTTTTTTTATTTGCCTGGAAACACAATAACTTTAACTAGAGAGAGCTGCTTCAGAATTCCTAGGTCAACAGAGGGTAAGGAAAACTGGTCAGAGGCCCAGAGGAAGCCAAACGTGGAAAGAAAAACAAGATAGGCCCTTGCTCCCTGACCATAAGGTAAGGTCACCATGGCAGACCATCTATCGTGAGACACGCATTCTTGAGGACATAAGATGAGCAGATAACACTGGTCAACAGTGAGATAGTGACTGACTTAAAAAGGCCCTAACCTGTAGTATCTTGGTGTGCTGAACATGAATATAACCCTGAAAATTTTTTATTTGCTCTCGTTTTGAAGATATTTCATATAATTCATTTTATATGTTTCACCGTGTAAATTTATACAGTAGGACTGCAACAACATCTTAAATCAGCCTAGAATGGTGTAATATTGCATCACATTACATAATACCATCATGTGCACATCATCCAGAGTTGATTGCATCATTTTCTGAGGCAATGCAGTACTACTGCCAGGTGGCTGCTGAAGTAAGCTGATGTCAGCAGTGCACTACAGAAGGCCCTGTCGGAAAGGTTGAGCATTGAAAATATTTCAGACTTTGTGAGAGACAGTTGAAGCTACTGTTCCATAGAACTGTTATGATTTTATCCATTTAGACACGGTACAGAACAGTAATGCCTCGAAAGTGCGTTAATAGTGTGGACAACTGCTCTATTTGTGGAGAAGTGACATTTGCCAACCAGAAGAAAAGTATCACTTCTCAAGTGAAGAAGGCTTATCATTTTGACTTCGGATGCAAGGTTGGTGACCAAGATAAGCCTTGGGCCCCGCATATATGCTGTGCTACATGTACAACACAGCTCTCACAATGGTGAAATGGCAAAAGACCATCAATGCCGTTTGCAGGTTTGTTGGTGTGGAGAGAGCCAAATAACCACAGAAAAGACTGTTACTTCTGCTTGGTTCCTCCTCTTTCCGGCGGAATAACGAAGCAAAAGAAGTCGAGAATAGTCTACCCAAACATTCCGTCTGCACTGAGATCAGTTCCACATGGTGAGGGACTTCCTATTCCAGAACCTCCAGCAGAATATTCTCTTGATTCATCTGATGAGGACAAGGGTGAGCTGACCTGTTCTTCAGCACGCGTGATCCAGATTTTCACTGTGGTGCATCATCAACCCCACACACACTAACACAGGAAGAACTCAATGACCTGGTTCCTGATTTGGACTTATCCAAGAACAAGGCAGAATTGCTAGAATCAGGACTCCAACAATGGAATCTTCTAGAAGAAGATGTCACAATTACTTTTTATCGAAAGCGCCACCAGCAGCTGGAGCCTTTCTTCAGAAAGGAAAGTACTCTGGTATTCTGTTCTGATATTAAGGGCCTCATGAATGCCTTAGAAATCACTCATTACCCACAAGAATGGAGACTATTTCTAGACTCTTCAAAAGTTAAACTTAAGGCTGTGCTTTTGCACCATGGAAACTGTCTTCCATCTATTCTATTCCTGAACAGCTGTACAAGAGACAAGCGAAGAAATCTAAGAAGTAGTCATGACTTGATTTTTTACAGGTATTAATCATAGGCCTATTACTATTGGCATGCATTTTGTGATGTAAGCATCAATTTATTACAGATTACAAAAAAAACCAGAGCCAAAATTAGAATTTCATTGTCATATTCGTGTTGAGCACATAAAAATTGATAGGAAATGACTGATTTTATTTCAGTAACATGATTTCTGTAAAAATTTGCTGACCAGTGTAATTAACCAAATTTTCCCTGCCTACGTGCATGGTCATTGTCCCCAGTTCAAAAGCAAGTGTAGCCTTAACTGCTGACTCTACCATTTCCCTGACCTCAACTGTCATTATCACCAGCACCACTTCACTGGACTACCATCAATCACCCTCTTTACCTTTCTTTATTTTCTAAAAATAAAATTGCATGTGTGCATACAATTAGCACTTCCTGATGAGAAAATACAACTCCAATATTCCCAAAAAGGACTATCCTTGGGTACCTGATTTTCAGAAGTTCAATTAATGAATGAATCAGTTGATTGTCTGGTAGCAAGAAAGAATTGATACACTGGAGTGGCAACCCCAAACTCAGAATCTAAAAACTAGCTCCAAAGTCTAGTCCAGCCACCTCCTTGCTTGGACAACTTAAATTTCCTGAGTACTGTTTTCTCCTCTGTAAAACAGGAACAGTTACCACTTTGTAAGTTCCTATGTGGACTAGCATAGTAAAAGTTTTCCTCAGTCTAGTGTGTTAACTATTATGCCTGGGTTTTGATCCAGTCCTCAGAGATGGATTTTCCTTCTTAATGCCTTGGTTGTCTCCACCCTGCCATCCTTGCCCTACCAACCATAAAACAGTTCACAAACTATTTTGCAAATGCTGCCGCATAGAGTACAGGTGTTGTTTCAGCTCAGGAGACATTAAGCCTACACAACAAATAGAAAAGTATCTGATTTAGGTAACAACATGGAAACAAGACAGATGCAAAAGCGCAGTTAAGAGCAAAGTTTCAGGAGGATGCAAATGCTAAAAGGGAGGAGTTGCAGACAGTATATCTCTATATCTCACTTTCCTCAACTATGGAAAAAAGGGTAGGGGTGGGGACAGTAATGGAATCTACCCAGCTTCAGGAAAGCTGCTGTGAGAAGTCAATGAATAAAAATACAAAATATCTATAGCAGCACATACAGACCAGCATGCAAGGTTCTGAATGTACTGACTCATCCACAAATGATCTAACAGTGGACCCTGGCAAGCTCTAGCTAGTAGGAGCTGACCCCCGGGGGACCATGCATTTTCTACAATTTCTTGATCCCCAAGGATCTTACCAAGGGTCTACCTCACCTATTTGAACCACTTGTCATCAGGTGACCATCTGTAGCACTGTCCCTTTGGCCTTGAACTTTATAACTCTTCCCAGTTATACTCAGTAACAGGTGTGTGGTACACACCGACAGAAAAGGCAGGAAGCACAAGAGAGCAGCAGGACAATTAATGGATGCTTCTAACCATCAGAATAAACAGCGTCTCCTACTATAAATCTAGGAAGTCCTGAGAGCTGCAGCTTAGAGACTTTTCATGCCAAATCATCCATTTAATCAGCACAATGTTTATATCTTAATAACTCTTCGATGTGCCCTGGCTCATTCTAAAGTCTCTCTGTCCATGCATTTGCCCCCAGATCTCACTGCGGCTGAAGTTAACATCTCCGTAAGTCAATTTGTGTTCTTTGTCTCACTGGTCAAAGCAGCAGCAAGGATTAACTAAACAGGCCCTGCAGAGATCTAAAGAATGGGTGCCCCAGAAAGAGCCAAGCTGGGAACTACCTTGACCAGCTCTGAGAATCTTGGGCCTATGTTGAATCTATTAAGGATCAAAAGTGACTACTTAATTCGTATGTAAGACACAAAAATAAGAAAATGTACTTCAAGAGGAAAGAGACCTGGGTCTGATTTAGTCACCACTTCATTTCCATTGTTTGGAACACTGCCTTAAACATAGAAGGAAAAGCATGTAAAGTATCTAAAATAGCACCAGGCATACCATAAGCACATAAGTTGGTCTGATCAATTACTGCATCAATAACTGTAAAGATTTATGCAGTTTTTTTTAATCAAACAACCTATTTTAGTAATGGAATGAGTGAACAGACCTTAAACGCAGAAGCCTTATAAAGAAGCTTTTCAGGGCATGGTTTCCTTTCTGATCCAGTTCTGAGTCACACACTTTGATGAGGCCTTTCTAGCTAAATTCTGAGTACTTCCCCAAATCAGATCTAATTGCATACTATTATTCAGTGTCACAGGAACATTCTGAAGGACATTACAAATTATATTATAGAGCTTGAAAGGAACTAAAACTACGAAGAGGTGCTGCATTTCACTTTCAAACAGTGACACAACTAGCACAACCTCAGTGAAATAGGAACACACAGTGGGCTTATTTGAAGCACTACTCAGGCTCTATTTGTCACTAATGGTCAAATACGGAAAAAATCAATGTGGAAGAAAAAAAACACAACAGCATCTCTTATCTAACAGATGTGGTCATTCATGTCAAAATACTTTTTTACTCAAATGCTAATTCTGCATTTCCAGGTAGCCCCAATTAATACCCATTTGTGGACACCATACACTGTGTGGCTGCTGACCATTCCCATAGATCCTTGCCTTACCTGCCTCAGGTCCCCACTGTCAGTTCTCTACATGTTGAATTTGGCAATAGCAAAAAGAAAAATCTATTTAGGTTTTTGCCTGGGGTTCATTTACAAGATGATGTGGAAATGTAGGGGGCAGGGGGAAGTAATAGAAAACTTAAGAACAGAAGAAAATAATAAAAGCTAAGTTTTTTTTTTTTTTTCCAGATCACTGAAGGAAAGGAATTTGCAGAGGCCAGTCTGACACCCACAGAGATCTAATAATCTCTTCCTTCTTGTTTCCATTTCTCAGTGTTAAGTTCTAACTGGCCAGTGCAGTGGGGAGAGTCAACCCACTATCTCGTGGTTTCTATCAAGTTCCTGATTTTCATGTGTTCGTTAAGGCAAAGACGAATTCAATGTTTAACAGTCTTAATTTAGAGCCTACACTGAGACATACTCTGAACTGAGAGGTGCCTGACTCACAGATGAGGAGCTGGAGGAAGGTAAGGAAATAACTTTTCCATGAACGAAGTGTGTGGTGGTGCATTAGAGTGGAAAAGGAGGTGACAAGGTGGCCAGTAACCATGCTGGTTGACACTGGACTGTTCCCATTCTTAGTGAGTCATTTTCTATTTGAGAGTTATAGTTGATGGTATGATATTTGTTCATTCTGATTTTTGGATCTGAATCTGAAATTTTATCATTGCTAATAATTGTGGATTTCTAATTGTGGCTATCAAAATGTTTCTATGATAAGGAGATATTAAATAAAGTGCTTAAAAAGTATTCATCCAGGACAACTATTTCAAAAACTTATAAATGTGTAACAAAATTGCCTCTAAAAACTACTAAATTAATACAGTAATACTTTTAAGTTGGCATTAAAATATTTCTGTTTGCAGTTACACAATGTGAATATATAGCTAATCCTATTTGAATATATATAGGTAAAAGCTTTTATCTTTGTTGTTAGTGGGAGAAGTCAACCCTAATAACATCTAATAAGATATGTATTTGCTTTTAGAAAAAAATTGTAAGCTAAAAAAAACTATCAAAAAATTAGTCCATGTGTTACTTATGGTAGTATGTAACTAATCAGTTAAATTATTTGAAATAATTTAAATAGTGCAAATTTAAATTACACAGGAATTAGCACAGATCTATATTGTCAGCATATTCAATCAATCTCAAATAACCTAGTCTAGCCTCATTTTTTTTTAAGCAGGAATAACTAATCTTACGGAGAAAACAGATATTACATTGATTAAAAAATATATTGTATGTTACATAGTCATCTTCTTAAGATAAAGACTTGAAAACACTAAAAAACCTAGCTCTCATTGGTAAGTTAAAGAGAAAACATAATATACTAACTATAAAAAGCAAAATAACATATTTTATGATTTGCAAATATATTAATAAATTTTAGACTTCAATTAAATCTATAAGCACACATATATACAATTTATACACTGGTAATATTAAATATGAAATATATATTGTCATATCTGCTATAGCTTGAAGGTAGAAATGAGGGGAAACCATGAATCTCAAAGTGTGAAAACCAAGTATAGGGAACAGGCAGTGTGGGAAGGAACTATCATAGGTTGAGATGCTATCATGCCCATGCTTTCAGGAAAAAGGTACAGAGGTGTAACTATTATGACCAAAGTCACTCATCTGGCCTTGTTGCCAGTAAGAGTCTCCTGGCCACACAGAAGTGGTTGAGTCCCCTTCAACCACTCCATCAAGTACTTTCAGATTAGTAAGTATCTCTAATTCTCTTGTTATAAGAAATGTTTAATATTACCCACATATATTGAGCAACAGAGTTGCACTAAAAATAGTTAAAATTACCCCTGGCATCTTATAGACAGAATACTCCTGGGGAGGAGCCAGGAGTAGAAAAGTAGAGAATTGCAGGTGAAAGAAAACACATAACAACAGTTAATGGGACCATCAGACAGCAAGGTATTAAGTAACCATCCCTGAAGAAGTCAGGCTGCTGAACTCCCTGAGCTCCATTCCCTTCTGTAAAGCAGTGGTGACATTAGTCTATGACTGCTGTAAGATTAAATCACATAAACATTTGTAAAGTCTTCAACAGTGTTAAAGATAATGTTTAGCAAGTGTGGACTGACATTATTATTGTTTTCACTATTATTGTAAAGACATTTAATCAAGACAGCTGTATATGTAATTACATATCAGGTCACTGGAAACCAAAATTCAGACATTCCAATACCTTTGCAGAACAAAACAGGTAAGACATTAAAATGTCCCTAATTTCTGATTCAAAAATTCCCAAATGTCACTGATGTTCCTGGTCTGGGGGTACGCACCTTGAAAACTACTGATATATAAGAGAATGGCACATTCGCATTTGCCTTATTAATAACATTATTAAGTTCATTATTCAATCCAAGTCAGCTAATGAGAAGGCAAAGTAACAAATGTTTAAAAATCAAAATCACAATGTTTTTTGTAGAAAGGAAGGATGGGAGAGAGGAAGGCAAGGTAGGAAGAAGGAAACAAATTCAAGATATTTCCCATCAGATGTATTTCTTAACTCACAACTGAACAAAGGAAACCGTTGCCCAAGTCAATGTTCACTTTGTGAAATGCCCAGATTGAATTTAGGTGTTGAGAGTCCCCTAAACATATGTCTCTATATTAAGAAACCAGAAGTCAGGTTATTCCATTTGCTTTCAGTATCTCCCTGTAGGAAAGTTTGGTACCAGGAGAGCTGTCTCAGCTTCACTGCCTGAGCAGTGCTGAAACACCAAGAACACCAATGCACAGAGACACGGGTTGAAGTCAACATAAGCTTATTCTGCCATCTTCCTCTTGGATATCCTCCCCTGCACAAGACTGCCCAGTAACAGAGGATGGACAATAAAGAATATTTCTTACAACTGAAAATTACATCATCAGTAGTTAGGTGCCAAGTCTGATTAAGTAGAACAGTAGTTATCAGACTACTGGGTAACCCCTATACAAGCTGCATCAACATCACCAATGAAGCTATTAGACATGCAATATTTTTGCTCTCATCTACTGAGTATGAAATTTGGGGATAGAGCCCAAAAATCTGTTTTAACTGTCTGTCTAGGTAATTTTATTACACATTCAATTTTGAACACCACTTAGTAAAGCAACCTTATGTCCCCGGATCCCCCCAGTTCTCAACTGCTGTCCAGGCATAATTGTAAATAGTACCTCCTTTCTACCTCAGAACAATTCAGATGGGGCACTACAAATAGGTTTCATTCACTGTATCTATTGTTTGTGATTTCGAATTAGCTTTGAGTCTGATGTTACAATCTGGTACTCAACTCACAGCCTCCCTGAATGCTCAAAGATGCTTCATAAACGTCTAGGGAGGGTCACTAGAGAAAGTAATTTCAATACAGGATCCTAATCTTTCTAAAACAGTATCTACCAAAAGTTCTATAAAACCTAGTATAAAATCTGTTTCCTGAATAGCAGTGTGGAGTCAAATCTCTTCTGTCAGCTCTTTCACATTCTCCTTGCTACATCTTCTGGTTCCTTTGCAAGAACTTTTTGACTAGCACCTTAGGAAAGTTCAATCCTAGTAGGTAATTTACAGATTTTATTTTTATAATAATGATGCGATGCGGCTATATTAATTCACAGAAAAAACAAGCTTCTCAATCCACCTTTTCTTTTAAAGGCAAAGTGAAATATTGGTCATATGCTTTTGGATCTAATTAATTTTCAATTCCTTTTAAATCTTTGTCTTCCACTTAAATTAAGTTGATGGCTTTTTATTCTTCATTGACGTTTTCCATCTGTTGTTTCTAAAAAGCGTCAATGGACCTGGATATGAAGTTTAGACTTTTCATCTTTCAAATAGGAAAACAGTCAGTGGAGGGTGGTGGCTTCTATTCGATTATATTACATCTGATCTTGTAGTTTAGATCTCAAAGGAGAGAGAAAAAGATCAACTCTAGTTGCAAAGGCTTGGCCCAAAGGAGACTGTACACTTTGGTAGAGTCACTTGGAAAAATAATTTTACTTTCAATTTTACAGGATCACACACTCATTTTCATCATATTACTGGACTCTAGGAATGATTTAACATCAAAAAGATTTTAAATGTATCAACTCTCCTTTTATAGCAAAAAAAGACACTGGAATGAGTCCAGCCTTGAGGTCAAAGATTAGTTAGGTGAACTCAAAGGAGGCTTCATTTAAGGAACACTGCTATCCTCTATAGAGGATGAATGAAATCTCCTTCTTACTCTAGATACAATCTAGTCATTCATTCAATAAACACTGAGCATGTAATCTAGAATCAGTCAGACAGTTTGCAAATCTTACCACTACACCATTTATTTAGATATGACCCAGATAAAGTTAATGACTCTAGGACTCATTTTCCTTACTTATCATGGAAATTAAATGAATATGCAAAAAGTGCCCAAAAAAATGACTGGGTTTACATTAAGAATACAGCCAATGATTTACTGATGTCATCACTGGCATCACCTTGTTTCTTAGTGACACAGTACAAAACTGGAACCTACAAGAACAGTGGAAGCCAAGAAGATACATTCAAATTCTAGCTTGTTACTAAACCTCTGCCTGTTTGATGTACTTATCTATCAAATCAGGATAAAATATCTACCAAAGAACAATTATTGTCAAAAGTTATGATCATACCCAAAACATAGTTGACAGTCAAAAATCATAGCCATTAACATACATATATGTAAAATGCTATGGTACACACTTAATACAGCAAATCTTCATTCCAACAGCTGTCCTCTCTTCATCCTCTATCAAACCTCCATCAAGAATCTTAGCCAGCATTTGATTGTGAATACACCATTGTACTTGGGGCAATGGAGTAAAAGTTATCTTTACCCAGGAAACACTTTCTAAGATACACATTTAACACATAAGACCTAATCTAAGAAAAACTAAGCTACACTATACAGTGATAGAGGAATTCAGAAAAGGCAAAGAATGCTGTGTCCTGGAATATCTGGGGGGACCAAAGAGACAGAATCAGGCCAAGTCTTGAAAGTAAAATGATACTAGGGATGAAAAATGATATACAGAGTCAGGAAAACCACTTCAATTATTATGCTTATTTGCAAAAACATGTCTTGCTTTAGTTGACCCCTTGACCTGACATGTTAACCATATTTGGAATACTTTCCCCCAATCTCCAATCTCTGATAATATTTGTCAATTTCTATCCTCAAAACACAAAACCATCTATCTCCCAGAAAAACATTTCTGTTCACCCATCTGTTTCTAAGAGCTCCTGTAGGTAACACTCTCTGCCATCTTCCCACACTTCACATCATTTACACATTTACACATTTTAAATATTTGACCTCTCCAGGCCTCCCTGGTGGTGCAGCAGTTAAGGGCAGTGCTGTGGAGCTGTCCACAGAGGCAACATGATTTCTATCCCAGGATGGGGAGGTTCCCACATGGCATGGCAGACCTCTCCTGCCTGGCCCGCTGCTCCCCTCTCCTGCCTCGCCCGCTGCTCCCCTCAGCAGTGTATTTCCACTAATCTGCCTGTCTTGTTCCCCACTCTGTCTCTGGTGAACCTTCTTGCCACCCCACACCTCTGGCCTGCACCCCAGCTTGTGTGCATGAATAAATATTTTAAAAAATAAAATAAAAAAATAAATATTTGACCTGTCCAACATCATTTCTGCTCCAAAGGCAAGTTTACATCCTTGGCTTTTCCCCTAACTTAATTCAGGTTGGGATACAAACAAATGGAAATTTTTAATGTAAATTCAATGAGTTTTGGCACCAAGAAATCATCACCCCCATATAATATTATACTTCCATCATGAAAGCTCCCTTGTGCTCCTTTCTAATCACAAATGCCTGCATTCCTGACTTTTGTCACCGAAGAAGTTTTACCTGTAGAACTGCATATTTTCGTGGAAACACAGAGTGCATATCCCTGTGAATGTCATTCTACACTGTAAGGGCATCACAATTTGTTTATTCATTTTAATTTCCTGATGAACATTTGGGTATTCCCAATTTTGGGGTACTATGAATTCAGTTTCTATGAACAGTTCAGTAAGTTTTTCATTTCTCTTAGTTAAACCCCTCAGAATGAAATTACTACCTTTTAAAGTGGCTATATACGTTTAATGTAGCAGGTTTCCACAGAACAAACACCTCATTCAAAAACATATGAAAACATTGTCTCATTTTCTTGTCAACAGTATTGTCAGGTTTGTTTTTTTTTTTTTTGAAAGATATTCTTTGTGGCTTCAGTTTTATACATTTACGTCTATGATCTATCTTAAATTATTTCCTTGAGTCCTGCATTCCATCTAGAAAAAGGCCTGGCAAAGAACAAATGCCCTACAGATATTAGTGGCTCATTTATAAATTCTCCACAGGTCAGAAAAATGCATTTGAAAGCCTGTGAAGGGTCTATGTTCAATCTCGGTGACATTTTGATAAAAACAACAACAACAACAACAAAAAAACAAATTACTAATAGGAATGAGGTCATGAATGAGATCCAATGGCGCAACCCGGAGATATCCATTTAGAATAGATGTTATGCCCCTAACTTAGGATAAGCTTTTGAATATAAGAGGGATAATCCAAAATTTTCATTTCTGTACAGATAACAAATTAACATATCACAGAAAACAGAGAATAGCTTGCTCACAATATTTTCTTCTTTGATTATGTATTAGAATAATAACGAGGCTATTAGTGTAGACTGAATTCTCTTCATTGAATTTAAACTCTATAAAAGGTCAGTAATTCACAGCAGTTCTGTTGAAAACTGACTCTAAAAGTAGTAACAGAAACATAATAATAATGATAATAATAATAATAGAAAAAGTAATAAATGGTAAATATATAACTTTCAAGAGGCATACTTTCTATTGTCTAAACCATTTGTATTATTTTATAGGATTTAAAGACCTTTAAAAAGGTTCGATACATATACTGGTGTAAACCTATACCTTTGAGTCATCTACAATGTTGTAAACCAATATTACGTCAGTAAAATAATGAAATTTAAAAATTGCTTTCTAATATTTCTCATTGAAAACATGTCAGGTCAAAACAGAAAATTATTTCCACTATACAGATAAAACACCTTAAAATTTACAGCAAGAAAGCATAAGGTTGAGAATAATACAAAATACATTATCCCATTTTACTGGGTTTGAAGAAATTAATAAATTAACTGGGATCACAGAGCATTTCATAAGTATTTAGCAATGCAGTTGATAAAACAATCTGCATACCAAAAACTGAAGAGACTATTCTGAAGAACTGTGTTATGACAGCTGTTTTCTTGACAGTACTGAGCCAAAACAAACTGTGTTTTCCAAGGTTCATTTCTTGTTATTCTGCCTCAGTGCTTAACCCAGGTACACTGCAATGAGAAACTGCCAGAGGAAAACTATGTACATCTAGACAAGAACCCAGGTACTCACTTGTAGTTTGATGTACCCCTATTTTTAATGATTATACATATTCACAAGTTAACATTTTAAGCAACATAATAGTTGCTTACAATTTATGATGAAATTGAAGAAGTGAAAGTACTATATAAATCTGGAATTATTTCTTTTTAAACAGAAAAGGAGATTCCATGTGTAGAACTTGGGGTGAAATATAGAGAAAAATACCCCATAAACCAGTATTGTTTCTTTTTAAAGAGAAAAGGGAGGGAGATTTCATATTTATCAACTTGAATTTGATTGTTACACATTTACATTTCTTTTTCTGTCAAGTGCTTCAATGATCATCATTTTCTTGAAAGCATTCCATTTTTTTTTTTTACAGCACTCTAAAAATACAATCTTTCCAACACAAGGTCAAAAAGAATAAAAGAAGCAAATAAGGAATATTTAGTTAATGGGTGCAGTAACAGTCAAAATAAACTTTTCATTTTGAGAATATAGGAAACTAATACAGGAGAAATGTGCTCTGGGATGAGCTTCCCAGTTAAGATTTAGTTAGAAAAGCTCTTGAGCACTGAAATGCTTCACCAATGTCAGGTGTGAAGTAAATCCTAACTTAAAAAACACAGCACAGTACCCCTTCCCCATTTTATATAGCTAAGACTAATGTGGAAGTCAGAAATGTACCCCCAGGAGTATACTACATATAATCTTGCAAATATCATTTTAATAATGTCTATAGCCTAGGCAACCTGTGTTTAATGTTACATTCATTCACTCAGCAATATGATTCCCTTATGAATGGTACTGTTACTGTGAGAGAAAATGTTTCTTATTTCTTAACTTCTGAAATTTCCAGATCATTCAGTGACAAGGTTCAACTATTTCACGTATTTGTTTACATTCTGACTTTGGTAAGTACATATCCTTATTTTAATAGAGGGTTTTGAATGCCTTAGAAATTGAGGATATTAGTCCTCAATAATTAGAAATCTAATTTGTTTTTAAGATTTATTTATTTATGCATACAAGCTGGGGTACAGGCCAGAGGCGTGGGGCAGCAAGAGGGTTCACCAGAGACAGAGTGGGGAGCAGCACAGGCAGATAGATGGATGGAAATACACTGCTGAGGGGAGCAGAGGGCAAGGCAGGAGAGGTCTGACAAGCCATGTGAGAATCTCCCTGGGCGGGCATAGACCTTGCATTGCTGCTGGGGACAGCTCCACAGTGCAGCACTTAACCACTGTGCCACCAGGAAGGCCCAGAAATCTAATTATTTTAACAGAAATTAGATAAGCCTTTGAAAACTCCAGGAGCACCATAAGCATAAAGTTTCCATGACAATGCTGTGCTACAAACAGAAGCTCTAAGAAGAAAGGAGGAACTGAAAGAGGGGAAAGTAAGATGTCATCAAAACCAAGGACACCTGTGTACACTGTCACAGAGAAACTATGTCAGAAGCCTAGGAACTCTTGTAATTAAGTTGCAAGCTCTGACAAGAATTAAATGTCTCCTTACATCAGAATTAGTCAGACCCATCCAGAGCAGATGATCCTTGCCTTTGACTGCCACCTTCAATATGCAGGGCCATCAAGTTCTGCTCCAAGTACCCACATCTTTCCCTGAAAAGGACAAAGACCCTTTGAAATCAGAGGTGTCCTGCCTTTTAATTTTTCATCAGGAGAAACTTTTATTCAAAGAAACTTGAAAATACACCTTGGACACACAGAAACAGAAATGTTCTTGATGAGGCTGAGGTAGAGGCTGTTATCAGGTGACTGGAAAGCACTAGAACCCCTCCTAGAAACCATTCAAGAAACAGTTTAGAACCACTGCTCAGAGCCCTCATTCTAGAGAGAGATAATATTAAGATGAGCCAGCTGCATACTTCCTATTCTCCTAGGGAAGAGTTACCTTGGATATACTGTAAAATAGTTAACAATGATTTGAGGGGGGATGAGGGACATTAGTGGGAACAGTCTGCAAATGAGCATTTGAGAAGATAAGATGAAGACTCAAAAGTTGTTTCATGCTATAAACCACAGACAAGGAGAAAAAAAAAAAAGAAGATGATATGCAAAGATGAGAAATCAATCCATGGTACAGAGCTTGGGGGAAAAATTCTCAACCAATATGTCTACACTCCAAAAAATAAACTGAAAAACTAACAATATCTATGACCCTTTTAACTTTAAAAAGCTAGAACATCTGTTCTTTCCTGTAATAAATATGCAGACTAGTCACATAAGACAGCATCATACCTTCCATTGTACAAGTATCCCCCCTTTCCTTTATACCTTCATCAGTTCCACAAGTGTCAGTATACCTGACACTTCCATTGTCCCAGGAAGCATTGTAGGTTCAAAAGACACAGCAGCAAATGAGACAAACTGGATGACCTAACAAGTTGCTAATCCTGAGACACTCAATAAACACATAACCAAGAGCATACCGAGTAGCCTACACTAAAGAGACAACAAGGAGATGGAGGGCAGGACTAAGTGCCGACGACATCAGTGGTGGGGGATCAGGAGAGAGCAAAACAAATATCTGAGATCAGACCATAGATAGAATGACATGAGGAAGACAGAGAAAGAAGACAAGCATGTGCAAAAGTTCCATGATTTCATTAAGTGGGCTGAAGAGGAGGAAAGGACTGAGGATCAAGAAGAGTAGCAAAGAGAAAGGAGGAGGCAGAGAACATTAGACATCTGAAGAGGGAACAAGGGAAGGAGGTATAGTCAAAAGTCCTGGGCAGAATTAGCCAGATTACAGAGTCCTGAGCAGGCCATTATACAAATAGCCCACCCCTAGTCACTTTGAGAAAAGGAATGGCAAGATACACTGAAATCTTTTTGTGAGGGCAGTGAGAAGTGTGTTTTGTCTGACACAAAAGAGGGAACTGTGTCAAAGATACCCTTCCTAACTGCCCTCATGGAAAAATTTTAGTTCTTCAATTCACAGGAAGCATGTCCAATAATTATTTAATTTTATGTCAAGTGAACACAACACATTCCTGATACCCCACCAAATAAGTATTTAAAAATAATGGAAACAGTGATACAATTAACAGGGGTGCAGGTATCCTTTTGACTTAATGTTTTTTGTGTCCTTTGGGTAGAATACAGGGGAATCAAATAAGGGATCAGGGGAAAAAATAACAACAACAAAAAAAACCAATAAAACAAAACAAACATAAACTGACAACTATAAATCAGAGACATTCTGCAGGAGAGGGGCAAGGAGAAGGGTCAAAATGAGGGCGGAAGAATACTAGGGACTATGGTGATGGTGCACAGGTGAACTGGTGATGGAAATTCTAGGGGGACTAACCAGGGAAAACAAAGCAAACCACTGTACAAAAATGAACAACGACGTAAAATATACATAGGTTAAAAAAATAGCCTGAAAGGAACAATAAATAAATAAAAACAAAAATAATGGAAACAATGTCAGAGGTGGTATTGAAAATCAACCTCAAAACACGACATTCAAAGTTTTGAGGGTAATATAGGAGTTAGCAAGAGAATAAGAGCATAAGATATTTATAATGATGAGGAAAATATGAAATACACCAAATACCCATTAATAAGAAAATGGTTAAGTTATGATTCTTTCCATTAATGGTACGGTGTGCAACTATTCAAAAAAGAAAAGAGCGGAGCTTTGAAAACTAATGTGGAAAAGTTGCCTAGATATACAGGTAGGTGGGTAGAGGGCTGGGAGCAGTAGCAAGAAATCTCATTCTCTGTTCAGAACTATCTTTCTAGCATTTAATAGTTAACATTATTGAGGCTTTCCACACTTTAAGCACTGAACTAATGCTTTGGTGAGTACTATCCCACTGAAAACTTACAACAGTTCTATGTAACACAAAGAAGATTTACCACTTAAAAGATGAATTAAGTATTTTAGCCAGAGTCAAAGAGCTGATAAATGGGGGAGGCAGGATGTAAATTCAGGAATTCAAAGTCTGTTTTTTTTTTAAAAGATTTATTTATTTGTACATACAAGCTGGGGTATAGGCCAGAGGCATGGGAGGGCGAGAGGGTTCATCAGAGACAGAGTGGGGAGCAGAACAGGCAAATCAGAAATACACTGCTGAGGGGAGCAGCAGCGGGCGAGGCAGGAGAGGTCTGCCACGACATGTGGGAATCTCCCCGGCTGGGCTTCGAACTAGCATTGCGCGCTGCCTACAGCTCCACAGCACAATGCTCTACTGCTGCGCCACCAGGGAGGCCCCAAAGTCTGTTTTCTTAACCTCTACTTTACTCATCTTAGAAATGAGTTCTTATTCACTGGGCGAATTAAATCAATTCACTCTTGGATCCTTTCTTTCAAATAACATTAAAGAAAAAATTCCACCTACTCTTCTGGAAAATAATTTTAAGGAAATTGAAATTAATGCTGCAACATGCAAAGCTCATACATGACATTTGAAAATGCTGATATGACACAAACTGGAGCTAAATTAAAAGATTCAAGCACAGGGCAAGCCTACAAACACATGTTATTTAGAGGCTCATGCCTGACACTCCGTCTGCCAACCCTCGCTATGGAAGCAAACTGTGAACATCACATTTGCACAGTTCCTTCTGGCTATAGCTTTTCATGGATACTCAGCTCCAAGAATGGAATGTCATCCAGCTTAAAATCAGAGGCACATCATTTTAAGGCAAGCTGGGAAGATACTAATCAGCAGGTATATTTTTAGGAGTTCCACATTTTGATGATAAAGGGATAGGAGATATTTCAAGGTGAGACTGATCAATAGTTAAGTCCTTAAAGAACAGAGCCTGTGCAAACTCCTGAATTGTTGATCCATCTCTGCACCCTTAGCCCATGCATAAATACCCTATTCCTTGTCCATCAACTTCAAAACATACATGTTTCGATCTATAATTGGGCCACCACCCAATAGTAATTCACAGCAGTGATTTTTAATATCCCAGAGGATCAGCAAAGGCTATTTGTTTAAATGGAGCATATGATATGTCCCAGCCTCAGTGCTGATCCTTACCAGTTTGTGACTGTGGGCAAGATGCTTATCTAATCTGTATCTCACTGCCCTCATTTAACTGGGGTACATTCACATACCAGTGATCAGTTTTTAAAGAACTGATATAGAGAAAATTTAGAAATAAACTAGAGGGATTACAAAAAGGAGAGAACAGAATGAATTAACAATGAGCTGTTATGAAGAATTAAAACAAAGAACAAACAGCAGAAAAAGAATGCATTGGGGCTAACCTATACGTCAGAACACTTTAGACTATCGTTTGGAAGAGCAAAAATTTATTTTAAGTGACTGAGGAAAGAATTCTCCTTGGGCCTCCCTGGTGGGGCAGAGGTTAAGCGCTGTACTGTGGAGCTGTAGGCAGCGGTGATGCAAGTTTGACGCCCAGCCTGGAAGATTCCCACATAGCATGGCAGACCTCTCCTGCCTCGCTCGCTGTTCCCCTCAGCAGTGTATTTCCATGTATCTGCCAGTTCTGCTTCCCACTCTGTCTCTGGTGAACCCTTTCCCAGCCCCACGCCTCTGGCCTGTATCCCAGCTTGTATGCATTGTATGTATAAATAAATAAATCTTTAAAAAAAAAAGAATTCTCCTTAAGGAACACAGAACATCTATAAAAAGGGACAAAGTTGAGCCTGCCTTAAGGTTCATTATAAGGTTTTAATTGTGAAATTTCTGTTTATCCAGAGGGTACTACTTAGAAGTGATCTGTGTTCACTCCTGCATCCCATTTAATTACAATCAACACCCCTTTGTCACTTGCAAAAGATCTCGCTAAGCCATTGGTAAATGAAATCTTTTCAAAAGAATTTCTCCTGAGAGGCACTGTACATCAGATCATAAAGTTTCTCCCTAAATCTGAAAGGCAGGAAGAAAATATATCACAGTTCAAAAGGAGTGCTTATCCCAAAGGGAAGTCAGCTGGTCCTAGCACATCACACAGAACACTGTTCTTGAAGAGACCTGATTTACATTGCAACCCCATCAGGGAGATCCCATTAAAAGGCCAATTGTCAGGCAGCCAAGGTGACACTTTGGGAAGAACAGCACAAACACCATTGGTGCAAAGTTCCTGCCCACACCTTCTCTACTTTGCAGTAGCAGAGACCTGCCCTATAGAACTCTCAAAGATGCCATGCTCGCCAGCCTCTGATGTCAGATCTAAAGTGAAGAAGGTAGGGAAAAAAAGTATCTTAAAGCTATAGATATTTAGCAGTCAGTCAACAAGTACCAAAGAAAGTAAAAATTCACCTTCTCCTGCTGAAAGGGGTAGTGTGGAGTTTAACACAGGGTCAATCCCAGGATGTACTTCCTTAATCTTTATTTTCCTCCTTCAAGAAGACAATAAGACACTTTCTTCACCTGGTTTTTATGTGTGTAGAATATACTAAAAATTCTTATGTCAGGAACGAACAAACCAACAGAGTTTAAAGAAAGTGGTGAGATTATATTAGAAATAATGGACTACAAGTATGTGGAGTATCTGATTATGCCTTTGAGTGACAGACCATGGCTTCCATATCTTTCTGACACAAACAAGGTGGCCTTAAGTAGGTTAAGAAGTTCTATTTTGTTCCTCTAAATAAGACCAAATCCAAAAAGTAGGATGATAAAAAGCTTTGGAGCACAGGACTCATGGATCAGAGTGGAATGGATACCCTGTCTGTACATGCAATAGGGTACCAACATAAAACATAAACATAATTCATGCAAGAAAAGATAAAAAGAGACTAAAACAGGGCCTCCCTGGTGGCGCAGCAGTTAAGCTCTGCGCTGTGGAGCTGTCCGCAGTGGCGACGCAAGTTCGATGCCCAGCCGGGGAGACTCCCACGTGGCGTGGCAGACCTCTCCTGCCTCGCCTGCTGCTCCCCTCAGCAGTGTATTTCAGTCGCTCTGCCTGTTCAGCTCCCCACTCTGTCTCTGGTGAACCCTCTCACCGCCCCACATCTCTGACCTGTACCCCAGCTTGTATGCAAAAATAAAACTAATCCTTAAAAAACAAAAAGTTGAGACTAAAACAATTTCTTATGTATTCTACATACAAAATATCAACGCAAGATAAGGAACAAAGGTGGAAAAGGAAATAGCAAATACTAATTACCATTTCAATGCCGTAGTCCTGAAAGGAATGAGAAACATGGAGAGTAAAACTGTGTTTGAATCTCATCTATGCTAAATGGTCCAGATCACACTTATTCTCAACATTGGTCAGAGGAAAATGATGATAAAATGCAAATCCATAAATAGTATATGCAAGCTGCAGTTCAAAACCAAGTTTGTTCCAGGCAAACCTTTTAGACCTAAACTTTTAGAGACAGTAAGATACAAGTCTCCAATTTTTGCACTTATCCATCAAGGAAATAAGATTTATTACCAGGCAGCATTTTCTCTTCTATGTGCCAAGCCATCATAGTAGTATTTTAAAGTACGTATCATTACTATTGTATAGATCATGCTAAGGATAAGACTGCTAAGCCACAGAGAGGTTAAGCAATGTGCCCAGTGACACACAGCGAGTATCTGACTGAGCAAGCATTACATAAGGCCATCTACTCCAAGGACCTTACTCATAACTAATCACACACACTGCCTCGTTCATCCCCAGGATGACAGAACCACAAAAGTTTCAACTGTCTAAAAGATAAATATACTGCAGCAAGATCCTATAAATATTTAGACTAATTACAACATGCCAATTGGCACACAGTACAAGATTAAGTTGAAATTGTCAAATAAGAGCCACAATGTAACTATGCATTCCAGACAAAAATGCATTCCAGACAAAATCATTTATAAACCATTCCAAATGATTCTTGAGAAGACATTTTCCCCCTACCATTAACCCTTGTATAACATAGTCCTGTTCCCTTCCTCCTCACTCTTAACTTCAGAGCTTTCAAGACATTTGTTGACTGGTAGTTTTAGAAGGTGTTTTACACTGTTGCATTGTCTGTTAAATGAATGTCCAGTATTTGTTTTTATCACTCTGAGTTGTTTTGCTGCATAGCATTTTCTCCAAAATCCCTCCATTGTGTTGAAAATGGCCGATTTTCATCCCTGCCTTTGACTATGTCTTGTTCCATGGTGTGTATATGTATCATATCTTTTTGATATGGTGATCCATTCACTCCTTTAAGGAGATTTAGGCTGCTTCCATGTGCCAGCTATAATAATGCTGCTGAATAAAACTGTAAAACATATGGGTGTTTTTGTTGATTGCTTAATATTCTATGGATACATGGCGAAGAGTGGGATTGCCAGGTTGTACGGTATTTCTATTTTAAATTTCTTAAAGTCAATCCAGATATTTTTCCAGAATGGATTCATCAGTTCACAAACCCACAACAATGAAACAGGGTTCCTTTCTCTCCACATCCTCAACACTTGTGGGGTATTTTTTGGTGTGTGTCTTAATCACAGGAGTGAGGTGGTATCTCATAGTTTCAATCTCTCTTCTTACGCATGATGATGACATATTTTCATATGTCTTTTGGTTGTTCGGTTACATTATTTAATGAACTGTCCAAATCCACCGCTCATTTGATTTCTTCGGGTTTATTTGTTGAATTATAGATAGATAGACAGACAGATAGATATAGAGGCAGATAGACATCAAGAGGTTATTACTCCATTATCAGTTGTATATTGTGTAATTTCTTTTTTTCCCATTCAGTAATCATCCTGTATTTCCTTTGGCTATATAGAATCTTTTTAACTTGAGGTTAATCCCAGCTGCTTGTTTCAGTTCCTTGTCATAGGGATTAAGTCACCAAAAATCCCTTTATTGTTGATATCGTGAAATGTATCCTCTAAGTATTCTTCTATATATTTTATTGTTGCAGGGCTTAGATCTATTAGCATTAATTCATTTGGAACCTATTTTTGTATATAATGTTAGCAAGTAGTCCATTATAATTCTTTTAAGTATAGCTTTCCAATTTCTCCATCACTATATGTGTGTGTGTGTGTGTGTATTTTTTTTTAACGGAGGTAACACTGTTTTGCACTGCTGTTGGTATTTTGAAAGTATAGGATCCCCCCTTCAGGTGTAGTTACCATAGCACTTCTGCCACCAAAGCACCCATACAGAGTACACTGGTACACCCTCCCTGCTTAACTCAAGTCCACCCCAACCCTTACCAGTCTGGACATTTTGAGTTTTCTAATTCCTTTCTGATTCTTTGTTTGGTTTCTCCTAGGCTTTTCTATTAAATAATTTTATATGTGTACATATATATAACATATATATATATATATATATATATATAGTTATACACATACGTATTTTACATTATTGTTCATGTTTATACACTGTATGCTTGTATGTTTTCTCCTTTTAGGCGTATTCCCCATAAAATTTCCACCAACAATTCACTCATGTACCATCACCATAGTCCCTTGTGCTCTTTTCTCCCCCGTTTTGATCCCTCCCCCTCCTTTGCAGAATGTCACTGATATATGGGTGTCTGCTAATTTTTTTTATTTATTACTATTGTTTTTTTCTGATCCCTTATTTGTTTCCCCTATAATCCTCCTATAAATGAAAAAAATCTGGTATTTTTCACTTTTCTTCTGGCTTATTTCACTAAGCATGATCCCTTCTAGCTCCATACACATTGCTGCACGTGACATGGATTTACTGTTTCTGATTGCTGAATAGTATTCCATTGTGTACATACACCACATCTTGATCCAGACATCTATTTTCGGGCATTTAGGTTGTTTCCATTTACCTATTGTAAATAGTGCTTCAATAAACACAGCAGTGCAGGTATCCCTTTTGAATTAAAGTTTCTGTGTTCTTTGGGTAGATTCCTAGGAGTGGAATTGCTAGGTCATATGGTAGCTCCAATTTTAGTAGTTTGAGGAACCCCCACACAGCTTTCCATAGTGGTTGGACCATAGTGGTTTGCAGGCCCACCAGCAGTGTAGGAGAGTACTTTATTCTCCACATCCTCGCCAACATTTGTTGGGCCTGATTTTAATGTGTGCCATTCTCACTGTGAGAGGTGGTAGCGCATTGTGGTTTTGGTTTGCATTTCCCTGGTGTTGAACATTTGTATTTCCTCTATGGAGAAGTGTCTTTTAGTTCTTGTGCCCATTTTCTGACTGGATTGCTTACTTTGTTTTTGTCGAGTCATGTGAGCTCTTTGTAGATTTTTGTGATCAGTCCCTTATCAGTTGTGTGGAGTGCAAAAATTTTCTCCCAATCAGTAGTGTGTCTCTTTATTTTGTTTAATGTCTCTTTTACTGTACAAAAGCTTGTCAGTATGATGTAATCGCAGCTGTTACTCTTTTTGTTCACTTTCTTTGCTTTCGTGGATGTGTCTTTAAAGATGTTACTGAGATTTATGTCATATAGTGTTTTGCCTATATTTTCTTCTATATATTTTATGGTTTCAAGTCTTATGTTGAGTTCTTTTATCCATCTTTGAGTTGGTTTTTGTGCATGGTGTGAGATAGTAGGCTAGCTTCATTTTTTGCACGTAGCAGTCCAGTCTTCCCAGCACCATTTACTGAACAAACTGTCCTTGTTCCACTGCATCTTCTTAGCTCCTTTGTTAAAGATTAGTTGTCCATAATTTGTAGATTTTTATCTGGGTTATATATTTGATTCCAGTACCATACTGTTTTAATTATTATGCCTTTGTAGTATAGCTTTTGTTTTTTGGAAGTTTTGATTACCGTTTCAACTTCCCTTCATATGATTGGTCTGTTCAGATTTTCCAGTTCTTTCCCACTCGGCCTTGGATTATTGTGTTATTCTAAGAATTTGTCCATTTCTTCCAGGTTATTGAATTTATTTATTAGCCTATTAATATTCACAGTAATCTCTTATTATTCTTTAAAATTGTAATTCTCTTTCATTTCTGATCCTGTTTATTTGAATTTTATCCCTTATTTTCTTAGTAAGCCTAGCTCAAGATCTGTCTATTTTATTTATTTTTTCAGTGAACCAGCTTTTGTTTCACTGATCCTTTGGACTCTCTTTTTAATTTCTACTTTATTTCTGCTTTAATTTTATTATTTCTGTTCTTCTACTCAAGTTTCTCAATGTAAGCTAAAAGGTTAAAAATTTTAGCTCATCCATGTTTATTGATCTGGCCTATACTGACAAATATTTCTCTCTTAATACTTCTTTTGTTGTACCCCAAACAATCTGAAAAGATGTGTCCTCATTGTCACTTGTCTCAAGGTATTTTTTTAATTCATCTTTGATTTCCTCATTTCTTTCAGTAATGTGTTGTTCAGTCTCCACATCCTGCAGGTCCTCCCCACTTTCTTTTTGTAGTTGATTTCCATTTGATACCTTTATGGTCAGTGAAGTTGCTTAGATTTCAGTCTTCATCAATTTGTAATACTTGCCTTGTGACCCTATTGTGATCAACCCTGGAGAAAGTTCCATGTGCACTTAAAAAGAATGTGTATGCAGTTTTGGGGTTGTAGTGCCCTATAAATGCATATTATATGCATTTTCCTAATTTGTTTAAGTCTATTATGTCCTTGTTTATCTTCTAATTGATCTATTATTGGTGAGAGTAGAGTTTAAAGTTTCCTATCAGAAATGTCTATTCCAATGCCTGATTTTTAGTTAATAGTAATTTTCTAATATATTTTGGTGTCTCTTCCTTTGGTAAGGATTATGCCTTCCTGATGTACAGTTCCTTTAATTATTATATAATGTCCACCCCATCTCGTTACTTTAACTGGAAATCTATTTTGTTTAATATAAATTATGGTTGTCTTTGACTTCCTTTGAGTACCATTTGTTTATGGGATTGTTTTCTAACCTTTTACCCTAAGTCTAGGTTTATCTTCAGAGCTCAGGTGCACTTCCTGGAGACAGTAGAATATTGGATTCTTTTTCTAATTGAACCAGATACTCTGTCTTTTAACTAGTCAGTTCAGTTCATTTACATTTAGAGTGATTATTGATATATCAAAGTCTGTTGCTGCCATTTTGTGCTTACTTTCTGTGGTTCTAGTTCCTTTTTGTATGTGTGTGTATGTGTTTGTGTTTGTGTGTACGTTCTTCTCTCAGTTTAGACATAAAGAGCTACTTTCAATATTTCTTGAAGGGGATTATAGTTTTCAAATTCTGTCAGATTCCATTTGTCTGAGAAGGCCTTTATTTCTCCCTGATAATAATTTTGATTATATCCATTCTCTCCAATAGTGAGTGTGGTATATCCTTCTATTTCCTTATGTCACCATCCTAGTCTTTTAATAATATCCTGCAATTCTCATTGTACAGTTCTTTTATGCACAATCTTCAACTTTTTGAAGCAAATATAAGTGGAATTATTTTCCAAATTTCTTTTCTTCCTTATTCATAAATTTTAAAATAGCTGTAGATTTTTGTATGTTGATTTTGTGACATGTCACATCAATGCTTTTATTTATTGCTTTTAATAGCATTTGATGGCATTTTTAGGACCTTCTATAAATAGTATATTATCTACAAATAGTGGCAGCTTCACAAATTCTTTTCCAGTTTGGATTCTCTTTATTTCCTACATTTGTCTGGTAGCTCTGGCTAAAATCCCTAATATTAAGTTAAATAGAAGTGATTACAATGACACTCAGTGTCTTATGACAGATATTACAGGGAAAGCTTTCAGTTATTCACCAGTGTGTATTATACTGGCTGTTGGTTTATAATGTATGTCCTTTATTGTACTGAGGTCAGTTCCTTCTACTGCCCTCATTGTTTTTATCACAGTTGTTGAAACTTATCAAATGTTTTCTCTGTATCTACTGATATTATCATGACTTTTATCTTTGCATGTATTGATAAAGTGTATTATATTAGTTGATTTATGAATACCAAGCCATACTTGTATCCCCCTGATAATTCTCACTTGACCTAGGTGTATGATGCTTGTTATAACGTGCCGACTCAATCTGCTATCATTTTGTTAAAAATTTTGCATCAATATTTTATAAGGTATTTTTTTGTAGTTTTTATTTTCTTGTGCTATTTTTCTCTGGTTTTAGTATAAAGGTAATGCTGGCATCATAAAAAATGTATTAAGGAGAATTGCTCTGCTTGTATCTTTATTTTTTTTTCCATTTTTTTATTGTTATTTATGTCTTTTACATTTTGTATTCCCCTTGGAATACAAAATGGTGGCAGCCCACCTGACCAATTCACCCGTGATCCATCTCCATGGTCCCCTGTATTCTCCTCTCTTCCATTTTGTGCCCTTATCCTCCCCTCCCCTCTCCCCCACCGCTGAGTGTCTCTCTCCCACCCGGCCTCCCTATAGTCCTGTTATAAGTGAAACCATTCCCTATTTTTCTTTTTCTTTCTGGCTTATATCACTGAGTATGATTCCCTCTAATTCCATCCATATTGTGGCAAGTTGCATGTGTTTATCTTCTTTCCATGCTGAG